>CM033632.1:8733413-8959839 GCA_019453435.1 Rhinogobius similis
CTTTGGCTCCATGCTCTTCTTTTTCTTGATAAAAATAAGAAAATATTTCCTTTTTAAACATTTTGATTTAATAATGCCTCTGTTTTTGTTATAAAAGGTCTTTTTTAAAGTGTTTTAGAGTCTGTAAACTAGTACGATGAGTCCAGGGCTGCAACAGGTTAAGTGCTTAATCGCAACTAATCGATTAACCGAAAGAATCATCTGCAAACTAATCAATTAACCGAAAGAATAATCTGCAAACTAATCGATTAACCGAAAGAATAATCTGCAAACTAATCAATTAACCGAAAGAATAATCTGCAAACTAATCGATTAACCGAAAGAATAATCTGCAAACTAATCAATTAACCGAAAGAATAATCTGCAAACTAATCGATTAACCGAAAGAATAATCTGCAAACTAATCGATTAACCGAAAGAATAATCTGCAAACTAATCAATTAACCAAAAGAATAATCTGCAAACTAATCAATTAACCGAGAGAATAATCTGCAAACTAATCGATTAACCGAAAGAATAATCTGCAAACTAATCGATTAACCGAAAGAATAATCTGCAAACTAATCGATTAACCGAAAGAATAATCTGCAAACTAATCGATTAACCGAAAGAATAATCTGCAAACTAATCGATTAACCGAAAGAATAATCGGCAAACTAATCGATTAACCGAAAGAATAATCTGCAAACTAATCGATTAATCGAAAGAATAATCTGCAAACTAATCGATTAACCGAAAGAATAATCTGCAAACTAATCGATTAACCGAAAGAATAATCTGCAAACTAATCGATTAACCGAAAGAATAATCTGCAAACTAATCGATTAACCGAAAGAATAATCTGCAAACTAATCGATTAACCGAAAGAATAATCTGCAAACTAATCGATTACCAAAATGATCGTCAGCTGCAGCTCTAGACGAGTAGATCAGTCGCTGCAGCTCTAAGTCTTTGTTTTTTGTTCCAGCCTGTTCCTCCATGTTTGAACTCTGCAAACAATTAGCTTTAACGGCGTCTCGTAAAACCTCTTTTACGACGAGCAGACCACAGACCCGTCCTCCGCGAATCAACATGAAGTCGATATCGTGGCGTTCAGCCCCGCCATCGACGCGTATGAAGCGAGGGGCGGGGCGGGGGCGTGACCACCGTCCAGTCAATTACCGTTGTCTTTCCCTTTGACGAAGCCCTCCCAGTCGCGAAACCAGTGCATGCTGATACAGTATATGACCACCGGGGACTCCTCCTCCTGGAACGCCTTGTTGAGCTGCACAAATAAAG
Source organism: Rhinogobius similis (assembly GCA_019453435.1). Taxonomy (NCBI): domain Eukaryota; kingdom Metazoa; phylum Chordata; class Actinopteri; order Gobiiformes; family Gobiidae; genus Rhinogobius; species Rhinogobius similis. Next base: position 8,734,692 of record CM033632.1, read on the forward strand.
AAGAAGAAGAGAGAGCCAGAGAGAAAGGGCGAGGGAGGTGGAGGAGTTGAGACAAGTGGGACGGGGGATGGGTGGGAGACGAGAGAGAAGGGCAAAAAAATATTATTAAGTGAGGATAAAAGGATTGAGCGCACAGGAGATGAAAAGCCTAATCAATTCTCCTCAGTGGTTATTTTAATTAGAGGACAGAACACCACAATGTTTCAGAATAAGCAGGAAACGCGCACAGAAAAGACTGAGGCGCGTTTGCAATTCATGACGGCGTTTATGTCGAACACGGACGGGAATATTATTTGTGATTCTTCAGGTTTTCAAGGTTGTACGGAGACACTTTGATATTATGAGAATGGACTATTTGAGCGTTACAAATTAAAACGGTGTGAGGATTGTGGAGTTTTCTGCACGTCTCCAGTGAAAGTCGCTCTACATCAGGGATACTCAGCTTTACTTTACCCAGGGCCAGGTTCAGATGATTTTGTCCTCAGGGCCAGAAACCCAACACTTTGAAATATGAAAAACAGTAATATGAAAGGCTTTAACGACATCTGAAGAACTGCCAGTCCAGAATGGAACCAGGATTTATTAAATCAGGACTGAACCAGGACTGAACCAGGACTGAACCAGGACTGAACCAGGACTGAACCAGGACTGAACCAGGACTGAACCAGGACTGAACCAGGACTGAACCAGGACTGAACCAGGACTGAACCAGGACTAAACCAGGACTAAACCAAGACTGAACCAGGTATTAACCAGGACTGAACCAGGACTGAACCAGGACTAAACCAGGACTAAACCAGGACTAAACCAGGACTGAACCAGGTATTAACCAGGTATTAACCAGGACTGAACCAGGACTGAACCAGGACTGAACCAGGACTGAACCAGGACTGAACCAGGTATTAACCGGGTATTAACCAGGACTAAACCAGGACTGAACCAGGTATTAACCAGGTCTGAACCAGGTCTGAACCAGGACTAAACCAGGACTAAACCAGGACTGAACCAGGACTAAACCAGGACTGAACCAGGACTAAACCAGGTCTAAACCATGTCTTAACCAGGACTAATCCAGGACAAAACCAGGGCTAAACCAAAACTAAATCAAGACTAAAACCAGGACTGAACCAAGACTGAACCAGGTATTAACTGGGTCTGAACCAGGTCTGAACCAGGACTAAACCAGGACTAATCCAGGACAAAACCAGGGCTAAACCAAAACTAAATCAAAACTAAAACCAGGACTAAACCAGGTCTAAAACCAGGACTAAACCACTAACAAATAAAATATTTTCTATATTTTTGTGAGATGGGTGGTGGACCATATAAGGATATGATTTGGACCTGATTTGGCTCCCTGGCCTTTAGTTGAATAGCCCTGCTCTACATCCAGACCGTTCTTACAGTCGTTTATTTTCTACATGCCTTCCATTTCATTCATGTTTTACGCTGTACTTTACTATTAGCGCTCCTTGTTGTTTCTGTTCACTCTGTACATTTACAAGGCCAAAGAAAATCACACAACTAGAACAATCAGATAATCCAACAGACCCTTCCAGTGTTTGTAAACAAAACACTGTGTTCCATTCGACGGGTAAAAAGATAGGAATTAGGACGAATGCATTTCACTGGGCTCCAAACATCACAAACGATAAAAACCAGGGCTGTTTTGGCGGCTGAAACTCACTGGGGCACAACAGTTTGACAAGAAAATGTTTTGTTTCACCAAGTGCCACAAATCCTGCAGTAATAAGTGAACTATAGAAACTTGCGGTTAAAGTTAGTTATTGACAGTTGTTACTCGTTGGCAAATGTGGTGAAAATATAAACAACAACCATCTGTCTGCGCTGGAGCTGGGTGATATGGCAAAAAATGATTATCATGATTCTTTGTATTTTTCTATTGCCTTTAATAGAGCTGCATGATTTATGAAAAATATCTAATTGTGATTTTTCTGACCAGAGCGATTAAGATTAGATTTATGTTTTAATGATCGGATTCAGTTAAAATTCACATTTTAAACACAATTTTGTCACGTTCAGTTGCGTTTGTCAGATTGAAACGCGTCGTAACATTTGTTGCTTTTAATCGTGTTTTGGTGCATTGAGTCATGTTTGTTGTGCTTTTGTAGCACTTTTGTCATTTGTTTCAGAACATGTTTGTACAAATCCAAATGACAGTGTTTTATTCAAATCAAAGCAAGACATTTTGTTTTGTTGTTTGTGAAGGAAATGATTGTACTTCAAAAATTGCAGCCTTTGTGATTTGCTAATTGATTCCATTAAAACTGCGATTTTGTGTCGATTTTGGTTTAATTGTGCAGCTCTGGTCTTTAAGAGGTAAATAAAGTCATCTGCTCAGAGGCTTCAGATGCTAAACAACAGGAGAAAAAGTGTGTTTGAACAGACAGCTGCATTAAAGAGACAAACAGTGAATCACGATACAACGATTTCACAAAAAGAGTAGACTGTCACAGGGACAAGCTCACTTTTCAATTTTTTATCACCGTATCACCCAGCCCTATTCTGCGCTGTCTACCAACGACAAAATTACGGTTTATTATTTACCGTCCCATTTAAATGAATGTGACAGAATGCTCAGATAAGTACCAGGCTGCGTGCAAAGCTATTGTAAACAACAGTTAGTGGATTTTTTTGAGTAACTGTTGTATTTTGAAGACAAAGCACAATTCATTTCACATCAATCTTTAACGTCTTTCAATCATTTTTGTCTTTGCCACATTAGTTTGGCCTTTTAAAAATATTTTTCCTCGTCAAAACCTGCAAAATCAGAAAGAAATAAGCTGTAACTGTTTACGTGACATTACAACACTCAGATAACGATCAGACTTTTGGCGTGCATGTAAACATTAAGAGTCCTCAAAATGTCAATAAACCTTTTCCTGATGAACTGTTTTGTAAAATGCCTTCTGGTGAAATGGCAGAACTAAAAGATTTAAGGTTGTACAACACCTCCACTCGGCTGCTTTCTTCAGCTGTTTCTGAACCAACAAAACGCTCCGTCTTTTAATCAGATGCTTATCAATAATTCAAACGCATAATACAACCTCTTTAATCCAAATAACAGCAACATTTTCTCGCCCGTTGGAGCCATCTTTCTTCAAAACACACATTTCTCCCTTTGCGCGTTAGTTATGAACGGCACGAGTCCCACTTAATGAATTAATGATTAGGCTTTTTTATAATAGATCTGGTTAAATGGGATGGATAATACTGTCTGAAGTACTTCGGCAAACAGAAGACATTAGATCTCAGTTCCAGTTTGTGTAATTACTGGGTCTAGTCACATGAAACAGAGATATGAACCATGAAAGAGGTAAAAAGGACCGCAATCTGACAGTTAAACCACAATTTTGACCATCACATTTCCTCGATTTTAAACGATAAAGCATCTAGAACAGATAAAACAACAAGACAGTTCTAAAATGGCTAGTTTACTTGTCAAATATAAACAATTTCTGATAATCCACACAGTTATATGCACTAAAAGGTGTTCAAAAGACGGTGATGTAAAAGGAAAGTTTGCTAAATTTCAAGTCTTACCCGTACAAACATGTCCAGCTCATTTTTCCGGCGTTTTTCCAATTTTTCGATCTCGATTTGGCAAGTGTGGCAGACGTACAAGTGGTTGACAGCCGGGCCTCCTCCGTATCTGATGAGGAGAGATTGATTAGATGCGATTCGAGGCGATAAATGTGGACACGACAAGATAATGTGTTGTGTTTACCTGCTGTAGAGATGGTCCCACACGTTTTGGGGCAGCATTACAACCAGATCGTCGATGTAGCTGGCTTTGTTCGGTGGTACGCCTGAAGAAAAAGGTAGAGAGAGAATATATGTAAAGATTTAAACTACGGGTACAGGGCTTTAGTGTTATATAGAACAAACATGCCATTTATTTGTTAGATTTGTTCATGAAATTGTTTGGTCAAGGTTAGTTTAGATTTAGACTTTGTTCAGTCCCGGTTCTGACATAGATTACTATTTGCGATAGTTGGAAAGGTTTCAAATGCCGTCAGAGCTGGGTGATATGGCAAAAAATTCTAGTCACGATTTTCTTGCGGCCAGATGATGATTTTATCCTGATTCGTGTTCACTTTGTATTTCTTTATTGACTATAATAGAGCTGCACAATTTTGCTGCTTCTTGAGTTGTTTGTAGGCGTGTTTTTGTCACTTTTGAACACATTTTTATCACGTTTGGTCGCCGCTTTGTCGCTTGTTTCAGAACACGTTTTGTACAAATCCAAACTACAGTTTTTATTCAAGTCAAAGCGTGACATTTTGTTGTTTGTGGAATAAATTATTGCACTTAAAAAATTACAGCCTTTGTGATTTGCTAATTGCATCGATTAAAATTGCGATTTTGTGTGGATTTGGTTGAATTGTGCAGCTCTGGTCTTTAAGAGGTAAATGAAGTCATCTGCTCAGAGACTTCAGAGGTTAAACAACAGGAGAAAAAGTGTGTTTGAACAGACAGCTGCATTAAAGAGACAGTGAATCACGATAAAAATAGCTGATTTTTATCACAGTATCACCCAGCACTAGGCCGTCATTCGGACACAGTTTTTAAATAACACTAAACTTCAACGCAAAAGTCATTTTAAATCTAAAATCTGAAAAACACCCGAGGCTAGGACTGTATTCGACTAAAGAAATTCTTGGTCGACGAAAGACCTGCTTTATCGACCGATTAGTTGACTAAAAAGGACTAAAATGTGGCAAAAATATCAGAACTATGAAGTATCTCGATGCATCTAACCTAAACTGCTCTCAAAAGACCACAATTATGCAGGAATTCATGCAAAAACAACTACTTATACAGAAAAGTACTAGGAAACTGTGTTGGACTCCAAAATATTCAGCAAACTCACTCCATAGCTTCTCTTCTTCGCTGTTTTTTTTCCTTATAAGTCCTTCAAATCTAAATTAAATAATTAGTCGACAAATAAAACCTATGACACCTTCGACCAATTAATCGACTTAACGACTAAAGGATTACAGCTCGAGACCCACAAAAACAAGACAAAAACAATAAATAAATCAGCCAATCATGTTGTGCGTTGCTGCTGAATGAGAGCAGATGAAATGTGCATGTTTAATTCAATATTTTGCATAAATAACAACTTTAAAACATCAAAAGCATGTATTTCAGTTATCATTGAGTCGATTCATTTGAAACAGCACTGAAAAAAAAGGTAAAATCTGCTTTTTTTACGACATGAAAGAGGTTTTTTTTATGAACAAACCTACAAAATACACTGAATTTGTCTTTTTAAATGTTAAATATCACTACAGCACGACTAGAGAAAGTTTTATTTTCAATACAATGTTAAAATAATCCAACAGTTTAGTGTCTCTGCCCAGTGAGAGGCTGCTGATTTAATGTGATGGAGAATAAAACATAGCATGCCACATTCCCTACTTTCTATTCAAATTGACTGAATAAATAACTCCAGTGTTGCTCAAAATAAATTATGTTGCTATGAACAGGGGAAAAAGAGCCCATTTGCATACATCTTGTGACCTACAAATAGCATTAGCATTCAACAAAAAGCAGAACGGCATGTTTAGCTCCTCGGAAAATAGTCTTGAAATCAAACTGCTTTTCAAGAAAACCATGACTCCAATGCAATTATGTCTAAAAATAAAGGACTATAAGCGCCATAAGAAGAACAAACTCCAATTAAGCGCAAATATTTTAATGGTAAATACATGTTTTACCACACAGATCAATAAATTAAACTAAGATACATATATTTTCAGTTGGATAAGAGGGCAAAACAAACAAATTATTGAGTACATTAGACATTGTGAAATGAGAGTAGTAATGATTTGATGCAATGTCGTTTCCTGCTCCAAATGTTTGTAAAGTAGCTGGAATATCTACTTAGTGCACTGGCTATGTTTACACACGCACCGAAAATCTGATCATAATGTGATTTCTGGAGTTATCAGACTTGTGAAATGTCATGTAAACAGTTCCGTCTGATGTGGGTAATCTGATTTCTGTCTGATTGTTCACTACGGTTCAAGTTTTGACAAGGAAAAGGGCAAACAAACCAACTAAAAACCAAAGGAAATGTTAAAGATTGAAAGAGTTATTTTAAAATTCATTGTACTTTGTCCTCAAAATACAACAGCTTCTCTAAAAGTAAAACTAAGCGAAAGAAAAGTGAGCATTATTTTGCGCTGTAAACACACACCCAAAATCTGATATAATTGGGTTTTTTGATTAGTGTAAAATGCGGGCTATAAGCCGCTACTTTTGTCTCATGATTTCAACCCTGCGGCTTATACTGTGATGCGGCTAATTTATGTATTTTTCCGGGAACAGCCTCTAGGGTAGAGTTTAGATCGGGTTAAAAAATCCAAGCCCGACCTGCCCGAGCACATACTGTCCGAACCCGACCCGAGCCCGCGCGGGTACTGTCCCAACCGACTCGGAGTCATTTGCTGCATGATTCAACCCGACCTGGGTCCGCGCACGTGTAGAATCGGAGTTACGTAAACTGAGTTCCGTGCAGAAGTTTATAGACAGAATAAGCTCCTGACAGGGCTTCCAAGTGTTTAGTGTTCTACCTGCACCAACGGGACGCCTCCTGTCCCAGACGGGCCTGTTCCTCCGCTGACGCTGAACCACATGAGCTCTCTCCCTCGCTCCTTCCTTCTCTCTGTCTCTCCTCCACTGCTCTCTTTGTCTCTCTCCTCCGCTCTGTGTAGCTGCCGTGCACTTTCATTAAGGCGTCTTTTCTCACGTCACATATTTTGACCACTTTATTCGAGGATGAGGAGGTAAACAAAACAGCACTGGCTGCACACCGCGCTCTTGTGCTGTGGAGCGCATGTTACAAAACACGTGCGCGCCTCTTCCCGAACCGGCGCGGCAATGTCTCATGGTACAACGTGGAGACCCGCGGCTTATAGTCAGGTGTGGCTTATATATGTACACAGTTGTTTTTCTTTGTAAATATGGCTGGTGCGGCTTATACTCAGGAGCGCTCAATAGTCCGCATTTTACGGTATTGTAGTTTTTTACTGTCCATGTAACAGTAAACAGTACATTTTCAAGCTGCAAATCACCTTCTTAAGTCAAATTCCCAATATTTACTTTAGCCTTACTGTCTGGTCTGTTTATGTATAGACCCTTTAAAATGTGATGTCATCAAAATTCCAGAATGGAGGCAAAATTAAGTTTCTGTAAATGTGTCAATGATTAGCTCACATTAGATCTAAATTCTACTGGTTTTAAGTGTTTGTGTTGGAAAAAAAAGCAACACATTTGAATTCCCAGGGTAGAAATGTCAGTTAGTTTGCTTTTCTGCAACAAATGATGGACAAAATACAATTTTCTAGCCTTAAAATTGTATTTTTGCTTCCAAAGAACCTAATTTATAGTATTCACCTTATTCTGCCCCGCCCACTTTTGCTTCTTTTTGCCACAGATACGCACTTCTGGTGTAAACGCATTTCCGTTTGACGAGAACTCCATTAAAAGCTAATGACGAACGAGGGAAAAGTCTCACCGCTACAATGTTTTATAAAGTAGATTGATTTGTGTAAAATGTTTAATGAACACGAGCAACAACAAGTCAACAACGCACAGATTTCCTGGTCAGTCTGAAAACGGCTTTTTAGTCCATGTAGAACTTATTTCCTGTTGAGCTCATCTGCCCCGTGTAAACTACAACGGAAACAAGATTAGCGGCGCATACGAAAACTTCCAGAATAATGTGAATAGTATCTTACATATCTCTAGATAAAATGAGAAATTATTGTGAGCTCAACATCTCTGAGTATTTTTCCAGTAAAACCCATAAATCTGGATTGTTCCTTCATCAAAAATGCAAAGAGTTTATCATAATTTCCTTAACCATGATGTAAAATACAATAATAAATGTGTTTAAAGCAGCTCTGATGTCACTCACATGTGTCTGAGGCTTTTACTTTTCCAAAATCATCAACATTTTTTCATATTTTTGTGATATTCTGAGGTTAATCCCAGTTTCTCCAGTGAAATCACACCATGTTCCACTTCACTTTTGCCTCCATTCTGAATTTACAATGTTTTTTTAAAGGGTCTATACTCTTACTTGTTCTTTACCCATCATACTTTTCATCCACATTTATCCAAACCAGTTTCCCTGCGTTCTAATCATGTGCGTCTCTGTTCAGCGGGACGTGGAGTGCGTGGTGCAGCCGTTGTGTGGCTGTTGGCAGCGGAGAATAGAAGTGGGAGTGTTGGACTTTGAAGCAGTGGCACGTTGTAACGCCTCTGTAGCTCAATATAGTAAAAGACTAACTACTGTACGTTCTGTGAGAAAACTGTAAATAGTGCGCTCATGAACAAGGTCTGTTTGGCAGCGATTAGACGTTGCATAAATTCTAGTCTTGGGAAATAGTAGAGATGTATTCTTCTTTGGAAAGATTCAAAATGCGTCTAACTTTGTAGATCACAGGATGCATTTTACAGTGCATTGTTTTCCGAATAGTAAAACAACGCCGCCCTTATTTTAGATTTTATCACTCTGGTTGGGTGCAAATTAAGGCAAAACAGTACAGGCAAAACTAATGTATTTTTTATTTTTTTGTCAGTTTGCTCTCTCAACATATCGGCTTTCATGTGGAAACAACAAACTTGTCCAATCTGCTATTCTAGTAGTAGTCTATTTTATTTTATTCCTAATTGTGTGCATGCCTTTTTTATATCTATCTTGCTGCTATTTTATTCATTCATTATTTTATGTTGCACCTCACGCCAAAGCAAGTTCCTATGTTTGTGAATTTTGATCACTGATTCTGAAGATGTTTTATTTCTTCATTTAATCCACTTCGTCCATAGATTAGACACTGTGACTTCAAAGGCTGTTTATTCCAAATGCATTTTTCTCTTGTAGGGACATAAGGATCAGCCTTAAAAGTAGCTCCTACACCAAACTGTACAATCTGGATTCAACAAGATTTTGATGAAACGTACAGAAGGTTTTTATTTATATCTAATTCTAAAACAGATTTATTGAAGTTTTAAGTTTAAAAAATGAGGTGAAATTTAAATTTTTAGGACAATTTTCAGTCCAGTCAAGTTTACTTAAAAACTAAATAAGAAATCCAAAATCCCCTCTGTCAAGTTTTTTATAACGAATATGTGTACAAAATGAACCAAGAAATGTAAACCTGGTTCAGTCCATTTTTTCAGATTTATATGTCCCACATATGAGCAATTTTGGCCGTTTTTACACATAAGACGCCATATTTCTACATGAAAACATTTCACGATGAAAAACTTGTGATAAATTATTTTTTCTTACATTTATGTGAGTAAACTACAGGAGAAGTTTACTATTGATATCTTTAAATTTAAGATTTTTTCCTCTTCACCTGCAATGTTTCACTTTAAGGAGGCACGTTTTCCAAATCTTCTTTAACTGTTTTTTTTTCAATTGATAATTTTAGCAGAAAAACAAAACAAACCCGCCTGTAATTGAATAAATAAATGCTGTACATTTCATGCCACGCTGTAGAACATTCGAGGCAAAGCAATAGCATCTCCATGGAGACAGGCTGGCCATATACATTACACCATAAAAGTTACACAGTGCACCTTAAGACATGGTTAAGTGCGTTAAAAAAAGGCTTTACAAAGGGGCAAAAGCACAGATTCAATAAACTCATCGTTGACCTCGATATTTTTCAATTTCAGGAAAGCCAGCTTCAGACTGCAATCCCTTTCCTTTTCTCCCACAATCCGGCGCTCAAAGAGAAAATCCGATCCTGTTTGAAGTGTTCTGGGATGTGAAAGGACGACTCGGCTGCTTTGTGAGAGTCAGAGAAAACCTGGCACTGATCCAAAAGGTCCACAAAAGCAGCTTTTAGAGCGACCACGCTACACTTTCTCTGCTCACATTTGACATTTAAACTGAACTGAATCAAATCAAATAATGTGCTAAATGTTTTTTAAATTATCATGAATATTTGACTTTTTACTTTACTTTTTTTTTACCATTCTGTTTGCTTATACTGTAAGTTGGATGGTGTATGGTGAAAAATGGAGGATAAAAAGAAAGTGGGAAATAAGTCTCACAGCGAGACAGGGACAAATATTCAAATGAAGTTAAAGTTTACATATTTATGAAGCACATTTCATGTGACCAGCACTGACTCAATGCGCTAATAAGCAGCAAAATAGAACTGTTGTACGACTAAAGAGGTTCCTTTCTGATGAGGGGTTCTCTACGTGGTTGTCTACGTGGTTGTCTCCATGGAGACGTTACAGCGTTAATAAAAATGTTCCACAGAATGGCCTTAAATGCATCTTTTCAGCTGCATTTATTTCACTACAGGTAGTTTTTATTGCACAAAAATACCTTTCAAAACACGCACTCTTATTTTGAGTGGACTGCTCGTCTCTAGGTTTAATGTCTTACTGAGGAACATTCCAGATAATGCAACATCTTTATGTTCAACAGAAATTTTAAACACATTGATTGGCTTTTATACTTTACATTTCATGTTTTAGAACTTAAGATAATCTATCTACTGAAACATCCATTACCACCATCTACTGGCAGCAGAGAGCACATTACCACAACACACCGTTCACAAATCTTGAATCTGGAACCAACTGAGGTTCAGAGGGAGAGGAGCTCGTAAACAAGATTATTGAAACAAGCGTGAATGAAGCTAAATACAACTCCAGGTATGTTTTTGATGAGGGAACAATGTTGTAACATGGATAAAAGCTCAAAAGGTCTTTACTAGCACTAGGGTGTCCACAGCACGTACCTCCGTGTGAGCAGAGGAAGTCGTCGTTGGAGATGGGCCCAGGTTCAGCGAAGGTCTTGAACTTGTTGAGCCACTGTCTGGAGACGTAGAACTGCAGCAGACTGGGCTCCATCATGTTCAGCAGTCCAGAAACCCTCCTGCGCTCCTTCAGCGCATCATCGTTACTCTTCCTGAAGAAACACAGAGGGATAATGAGAACAAACAGGTCGTCTAAAGGTCAAAGCAACACTAATTAACACAAGCCTGGACGGAAAAGCAGGAACATTCAGTGTTATTTCAGTTCAATTATCTCATTTGTCAAATTCAAATCTCTACTTTGTTTATAACAGGAAATAATCTTTAGGAGTTGACCTCAATGTTGTACAAAACAAATCGTACAATAATTTGTCAAGTCATGGGACATGGAAAGGAAGTAACCTCTTTCCTCCAGTGATGATCAGTATTTTTAGCAACTGCTGTGTCACCAAATCCATTTCCCAGCTGCTCTTTGGCTAGCATCAACATTAGCAGCACCAAGAGGCTTGATTTACTTTGCTCAACTTTAACACGCTTAATAGCTCTAAACAATGTAAATATAAGATTCAATTTCGACTCTTCTTGAATTAGTTGCGCTTAAAATACACATAACACACCACAAAAAGTCGGAAAAGGGAGAATAAGTTGTGTTTCCAATTTATGTTAATCACCGGACCACGCCCCCCCATTACTACAGAGCCATCTTTATGTAGCAAAGTAACACAATTAAAGGAAATTGGAGTATGCAAGAATGAACAAGATTTGCATTAGTACAAGATAAAGCTATAAATAAAGGTACAATGTTAAATATAATAAACAAACAGGCCTGTCACGATAATGAGTATATCGGCAAAAGGTAAAAACACGCACAATGACATTTGGAGACTCGATAAATGCGTGTGGGTTTGGTGGAAGAAACACCAGCGAGGCCACAGCCAATCATGAAACGTTGGACTGAACTGCGTTAAGCCCCTCATTCTCCGTCAGCAGGCGCGCAGAGGTGCTGTGCGCTCGGATCGGGATAGTTCGCATCAACAGCACGGGAGGGCAGTCTGGACTCATGATGTCTGTTCTTATACGACTTAATAAGAAATAAGACGTGTGTAGACTTGGCTTTGCAACTCAGAAGTTTTCCGCTCATTCAGAGAAGCGAGAGGAGCAAGAGGAGCGAGAGGAGCGCACATCGCTGCCGAGACTCGCTCAGAGCTCAGAGAAGACAGAAATGCCTCAGATTTTACGTGTGACAAAATGTGAGTTTTGGGCACAATATACACAACTGTTAGTGTGGAGAAGCAGCTTTTCCTCCTCTGCGTAAAAGTGGAGAGGGTTTTTTATGTATGACGTAACTCAGTTTCAATCACATCGCTGCATCAGTCCAGTGTGTGATGTGTGTGATATCCAGAGCAAAAGCAGAATTCTCCTTCACAGAATGTCAGCTTTGTATTCAACAACAACTTTCGAAAAAGTAATACAATGAAGCAATATAACAGGCCTATTCACCTGATTCTGCCACGCCCACTTTTGCCTCTTTTTGCCACAGATACACACTTTTGTTGTAAACGCACTTCCATTTGACGAGAACTCCGTTAAAGCTAATGACGAACGAGGGAAAAGTCTCGCCGCTAAAATGTTACATAAAGTGGTAAAAAGGGTTTCAGAGGTTGTCATCCGGACGTTGTTTGAAGATCGAGACGTTTCGACTTTTATCCAAAAGTCATTGTCAATCAGAGAGCTGGTATGGGAACTCTTGCTCTCTGATCGACAATGACTTTTGGATAAAAGTCGAAACATCTCGATCTTCCAACAGCGTCCGGATGACAACCCCTGAAACCTTTTCTACGATGAAGCACACCTGGACGAATGAGGGTTTACATCGACATTACATAAAGTAGATTGATTTGTGTAAAATGTTTAATGAACACGAGCAACAACAAGTCAACAACGCACAGATTTCCTGGTCAGTCTGAAAACGGCTTTTTAGTCCATGTAGAACTTATTTTCTGTTGAGCTCGTCTGCTCCATGTAAACTACAACGGAAACAAGACGGCGGTGCGTACGACAACTTCCAGAATAAGGTGAATATCAATTATTTTAAAACAATTGTTATTCTATATTAGATATAATTATTTGTTGACTATATTGTGAAAATTGTAGAAAAAACTATTCCCAACTATTATAAAACTGGACCTGATACAGCGGTTTATTAAAGTTGTTTTAAAAAGAACAGATATTTTTTTAGATATAAGTAGAGATCATTGCCTAGAATCTTTACATTAGTACAACATGCTGAGCTCAATAACATCATTTATCGAGATATCTTCAGAGGCGATAGATCATCCGTCAAATAAACGTATCGTGTGCAGAGAGGTGGCTGCACACTTGACTTACTTGTAAAACAGGACATATGCCTCTGCGTTCTGCACACAGGACTCAGAGACCTCGGTCACACTTTGGTCGTCAAATTCGTACCACAAGTTGTTGGTGTCGTTCCGGCAGTAGGCGATGTAATGTCCACCTACGACACACAAAAATCACAGATCAGTCCAGAGGAAATGATTTTGACACGTACAGGAAGAAACCGCGCTTTGCCCACTCACTGCTGGCTTTTACAGGAGGAGGAAGAGTCGTTGTAGTCGAAGTAGTGTTGGTCATTTTTCTGACAAAATGAAGACAAGTGGAAACTATTTTGTTGTAATATCAAACAAAACTGACTTTCTTTCAAATAAATATAGTATGTTTGGGTGTTTTTTGTTTTGTTATTTTGGCATATCTTTCTAAAAAATAAAAAATAAAAGGGGTAGCATAAAGCATCCAAATAAAATGAAGGCACATGTCTATCTGGGTTTCTTAGCTAGAAGCACCAGCAGTTTTTAATCGATTAATTGCAACTAATTGATTAAAAAAGTAGCTGTCAATTAATTAATAGAATAATCCTTCACTGATTTTACTGAAACTCTAAAACATGCCTGAGGTTTTATGGCTCAGACACAGCAGGAATCCTTTTTTAAAAATTACACGAGCAATGTGTACACTTTTTGTTTTTGGTGAAAACTCCCATTAATCTGTAAATATTCTCCACCAGGACGTCCTCAAAAGGCTTCACTTCAGCTTTATCTGGGTCAAATTGTGTAAAAATCTCATATTCACTGGCCTTTTACGTTATAAACTAATTGAAAGAATAATTGCTCAACTAATCCATTACCAAAATAGTCGTTAATTACAGCCCTATAGTAGATGTTCTAGAGAAGTAGCACATTACTTAAAGTAGGGCTGGTTGATATTGACAAAAATTAATTTCTTGATATTTTTAAGCTCCCAACAACAATATTCAGACGATGTTATGTAAATCCAACAGAAATGTGTTAACACCTTTCTTTTAAACGTATTTGTTGAGGTTTAATTATCGGACAAATGTGAAATGCCTGTAAAATGAACCCCAAAAGTGCAGAAATATCACTTTATACATTAGGGCTGTAGTCGACTAAAGAAATTCTTGGTCGACTAAAGACCAGCCCTATCGATCGATTAATCAACTAAAAAGGGGGCGTGGTAAAAATATATGAAAACTGTAAAGTATTTTCATTTATTTAAACCAAACTGCACTCAAAAGAACACAACTGCAGAGAAATTGATGTAAAAGCAACAATTTTTACAGAAAAGTACCAGGAGACAGTGCATTTATTTGTTAAGACTCCAAAATCTTCAGTAAACTCAGATCATATTTTCTTGATTTTGCCACATAAATCATTTTGTAATAATTTAATATAACTAAAATAATTAGTCGACTAATAAAAATCTTTGTCGACTAAAACAGTGGTTCCCAACCTTTTTTGTCTCGTATACCTCCTAAGATTTGTTTGACACCCAGAGTACCCCTTAACTAGAGTTTCAGGCAAATACATGGGTTTACTAGTCGAAAATAGTCAATTATTACTATTGTATTTATTGTTTTATTCAGTTTATGGTCCAAGATACTCCAAAAAGATGCTACATTTACAGCTATAACACTTTTTTATTCAGACAAAAGTAAATTCCATCTTCTTTTAAAACCTGAAACCATTCCAAGTGCCCCCTGGTAATTACTCACGTTGGGAAACACTGGACTAAAACGCCATCGACTGATTCATCTAAACTAAACTAAACTAAACGACTTAAAGTGTGTATGACAGGTTTTTATGATTTTGTAATTTTGACTTTATTCAGTGTATTAATACCTCTTGTAAATATAAATTATAGTTTTACACCTTTTAGGTTGCAGTTTGTGGAGAAAAGTTGAAAAATATGTTACAGAAAATTACAGGAAGTAAACAAATTGATGACATCACACTGGGGAGACAAAGGTTACGCATAATTTACACAAAAGGAACTACTTTTTTGACAATTTTTAAACATTAATTCAACAAAATGATGGCGTTCACATGTGTTTTTCTTTGTCAAATAAAAAAAATCTGTGACATTAGAGGAGTTTTTGCCCATTGTAAAGTGTGGTTGCTATGGTAATTTCCTAGTTTGACGTCGTCATTTACAACCGGGAAGTAAAATTGAAAACCTAAAAAAAATGGCTAAAATTGGGTAAAATTTGTAAAGATTTTGGCAGAATTTGAAATATAGTTATCTTAACTGCATTTTAGTCGTTCAACCTGTCAGAGGCACTTTAAGAACTACAGCCCTAAACGAAATACTTGATATTCAAATTGTACATTGTATCCAAAACAACATTCACAATATAATCTAAATGTTGAGATATTGTGAACCTCTAACTTCTACCACTTCAAGTTAGACGTTCACAGTTTTACAGCCATCAAGAGGAACAGAAGTTGAGGCTGTTGTAATGTAGTGATGGCGAGGGGAACAGTCGCCGTGGGATAAAAATAGTAGCATTAATAGATGTCATCGTAGGAGTGGTAATTAGGGACGGAAATGGAGAACCGGTAACATTTTTAGCCACTGGAACCGTACGTCTCCTGCCTTAATGATTCCTCTTTGAGACGCTGTATCTTAAAACGCTGCGTCAGCCTCGTCCCTGCGCGCCGCTTTTTAGTTTCTTTTTCGCTACAAGCAAAAGTTTCAGCTAATATGGAGCATAAAACTCACGTTACATGCCGAGTCAGATGATATTTTTGACGCTTTTAAACAAAACAAAAAAAGAGTCAGTGACCGGTCGTGGACAGGAAAGTGTTTATGGGAATTGTAAGACAGAGGCGATGTGAGGAGCAGAGGAGAAACACAAAAGCCCTTTTCTCTGCCGGTCTGTTTGATCACTGTGTGTGTCTGACTTGGTGTAACGCAGTGTAATGAGTGAATATTATTTTGAGAAATTTGCTTACACCTGCCCCTCTAAAAAGGAACTTCAGATGCAGTTTTATAATACGTCTTTTATAATATGTCTAAATTGTTCCTTATTAGCTAAAATTAGACAAAATATTGGCTTACAGAACTAGATAGTATATTTATAAATATAAATATATATTTATAAAATGGTTTTATTTTTCATTAGTGCTGTCAAATGATTCAAAAACTCATCTGATTAATCGCATCACACACTTTTTCAAGCCTTATCATTCTTTTAAAGTAATTTTGCAACTAGATAATGCATTTCATGTTGAATCTGTGGCTTCATGTTTCAGGTAAATCTAGGCTACATGACCAAACTATGGTTTAATGGTTTAAGGGCCCTTCACACATTCATAGAACTATAGTTACACCTGGGTAACTGATATTCATGGTGGTACATGGAGCTGTTGGTGTTGGTCTGGTGTTGGTCTGATGTTTAAAAGTGCTCTGTAATAGTTTGGTGACATGTTTGGTCCAGTTAACTTGTTTTTGCGCTCACACAACAGTTTTGTTTTCGTCACGGAGCACACGCGGCTCGACACGTGATCTCAGCCGAGTGTTTGGTTGGTTGTTCCGTGCTCCGCACTCATAAACATCAGCTGCTGACTGATCTGCGCTCATCTTCATGAGGACTGATGGATTATCTGTGTAAAATGAAGCGCATGATGACAGCTGCTCCTCCAGGTAAAGCCCCCTGAATGATCTAAAAGAGCGTGTTTTGTTGTCTGATTAATCTGCATTAATTTGTGATTAATGCGTTAATTTTCTATGATTAATCGCATGAGTTAACGACTTAACTTTGACAGCCCTAATTTTTATCAACTAGAAATCGATAAGAGAATTGTTAAGAAATCTTATCAATGAAAGGAATCAACAGTGCCACTGATATTGATAAGATCTTACAAAAACCCATCTGTAGTAGTAGTTGAAGTAGTAGTAGTAGTAGTAGTTGTAATAGTAGTAGCAGTAATAGTATTTGTAGTTGTAATTGTAATAGTTGTAATAGTAGCTGTAATAGTAGTAGTAGTAGTAGTAGTAATAGTGGTTGTAGTTGTAATAGTAGCTGTAATAGTAGTAGTAGTAGTAGTAATAGTGGTTGTAGTTGTAATAGTAGCTGTAATAGTAGTAGTAGTAGTAGTAATAGTGGTTGTAGTTGTAATAGTAGTTGTAGTTGTAATAGTAGTAGTTGTAATAGTAGTTGTAATAGTAGTTGTAGTAATAATAGTAATAGTAGTTGTAATAGTAATAGTAGTTGTAATAGTAGTAGTAGTAGTAATAGTAGTAGTAGTAGTAATAGTAGTAGTAGCTGTAATAGTAGTAGAGACAGTAGCTGTAGCTTAAACACTCACTGCTGGCCGTGCCGTGGTGGCAGATGACCGACAGGAGGTCGTAGTTTGTGGTTTGGGCTGAACTGTCTTTGGCCAGAAACGGCTGCAGGTCGAGGCCCTCGAGAGGGAAGGAGACGTGAGTGCTGATCTTTGTGGAGAACATCAGCTCGTGACGGAAACGCTTCAAGTGGATGCACAGGATCTGCAGAAGGAGGAGGAGGATACATGGAGTTAACTGTTACTATGTACGATCACTCTTTACCCTGTTTACTCTACAGTGTCTGAGCGTAAATGTACAGACAAAAACATTACAGCAAAAACACAAATACAGACGGTTGAGAGCTAAGGCAGTTCAATCAGACACACAATACAAAAAGGGTTATATCTCAAGACCCGGTATAATTCATGTTTATTTCTTTGTTGTTTTTATTCATTTTCAAATTTAAATGAATAACCCCAACATTACTTGCACTGTATTTCACAAAGCAAGTTGTCTTACTTGAAAAAAAAACAACTAAATCTAAGTTGAACAAGATGTTATAAATATTGAAAGCATAAATATTGATACAGTAAATCGCGATTTTGCAATGAATGATGATTTTATATTGCCTTACCTCTGGGAGACTTTGCATCTTGCAGAATTTGACTCCGTTTCGTAATCTAAAAGCAAAAGGAAGGCAGTCATTATGTTATCGGCAGACTTAAATTTATCATTTTACAAACCCGAAATAGGAAACTCACTTCTTGCATTTTTCACAGCTGTACATGTTGTCTCCTGGAAACAAAAGAACAAAAACAAGAAGGGATGTCAAGAATAATAGGTTAAAAATCAATGATAGTGATTGTTCAGGTCACAATATAAATAGTAAGAATTTAAATATAATAATCTTAGAAGTCTTTTCAAATAAATCTACACAATAAAAAGTAAACCTGAATGTAAAATGCTTTGTTTTCTGGCTTTTTAGGTCACAGCAGCTTTATTTATCATTCAGAAAGTTTGCGCAATGGTGTCCTAATCGTGAATACTTGTACAAATATCTCCCAAAAGAATTGTAGCACTAAAATTTGATATTATGAGATCCCTAAAAGAACATTTTATAACCATCGCATGTGTAACTATTAGTATACAAGCCGTTTTCTCAAAAATCAGTTACGTAAATCCAAAAACTTCAAAGGCACGGCAGAAATAATAATCACCTACAAAAACACAACAAATGAAGCAGACTTTCCCCTCACCTTTTAGTTCGTCTCGCGCGAAAAAGGCGGCGAGGCAGTCCTGCAGCGTCACCACGGGGCCCCAGAACCAGCTCTTGATGTACTCCATGACGAAGGCGATCCAGCCCTGGGGCGCGTACGCCTCTCCGCACGAGCCGGCCTTCACCAGAGCCGTCTGATGGGAGGCCGAGTGCAGCTTGGCCAGGTCCTCTTTGCCGGGAATGGGCAGCGAGATGTCCTGGAAGTTCTCCAAAGTCACAGACACCTAAGGAATGTGTAGAGCGGGGAAACGGGATTGACTCACGGAACAAAACTGAAAAGGTTCGCCCAGCAACGTAAACTAACTGAACAACAACGTAATCAGACATTTAAAACTAAAGTAAAAAAGTAGGGCTGCAACTAACAATTATTCTTTTCATTTATCAATTAGTTATATGAGTTTAAGTTATATGAGTTTCAATTAGTTATATAGTTTACGCAAAAGGCCTGTGAATGAGATTTTTACAAAATTTTACCCAGATGAAGCCAAGAATATTGAGATTTTAAAAAAAAAGAAAAGCGTTTTCATCAACAGACACAAAATGTTTTCGATTTATAGATTATTTTATCAGTTAACAACCATTTCTATAATCGATTAGTTACAATTAATCAGTTAACTTGATGCAGCCTTCGTTAAAACCCAAAGAGAAAAGGTCAGTTTTTTGGGTGGACTTAGAATTAGAAAGTGACTCAGTTTGTGTAAGGTGCACAAGGAGCTCATTCCAGAGTATGGGCCAAGCAGCAGATAAACATCGGCCCTCGTTTTCCTCTTTGTTTTAGGGACGGTAAGTAAAGATCGATTAGATATTGAGTGGCGAGGCCCTGGAGACGTTTAAAACAAACAGAAGCATTTCAAAATTAATCCAAAAAGAAACTGTGCAGTGTTTTTAGTGCCAGTTAAAAGCCGAGCAGCAGGATTTTGCTGTTGTAGTCGTTTTTGTTGTATAGTTTTGTCCTTTTTACGGAGTTAATTAATAATGCATAATAAAGTAACATCAGATTCTAAAAAGGCACTTTACAAAACCAAGGCCTTTTTAATAGAAGTGTTTTCGTAAAAGCAGCATTTTTAATTTTCGTAAAAGTAATGACAGCAGTAAGAGGAGGAATGGTAGTTGTAAAGTAGTAGTGGAGAGGAGGAAACTAAATTCTAATTTGTTTATAAAAAATAATAGTAATTGGTGTTGTAACAGTGTGTGATTTAGGTCTGAACAATTAATCAAAATCAAATCAAAAATCGCTACTTGAATGGACGCAATTAGCAAATCACAAAGGCTGCAGTAATTTCCTCCACAAACAACAAAATATCCTGTTTTATTCTGCATAAAAACTGATAACCCTGCACTTTAGATTTGTTAAAACATGTTCTGCAACAAAGCACGACTAAAAACAAAAACACAACTAAAAGAAGCAAAAACATGACTAAGCGTGACTAATGCCTATCTAAAAGCGCCACAAATGTAGCTAAAAGCAACAAAAACATGACTAAAAGCAACCAAAATGTGACTAAAAGCAACAAAACATGACTGAAAGCAACCAAAATGTGACTAAAAGCAACAAAACATGACTGAAAGCAACCAAAACGTGACTAAAAGCGACAAAAACATGACTAAAAGCGACCAAAACATGACTAAAAGCAACCAAAACGTGACTAAAAGCGACAAAAACATGACTAAAAGCAACCAAACTGTGACTAAAAGCAACAAAACATGACTGAAAGCAACCAAAACGTGACTAAAAGCGACAAAAACATGACTAAAAGCGACAAAAACATGACTAAAAGCAACCAAAACGTGACTAAAAGCGACAAAAACATGACTAAAAGCAACCAAAACGTGACTAAAAGCAACAAAAACATGACTAAAAGCAACCAAAACGTGACTAAAAGCGACAAAAACATGACTAAAAGCAACCAAAACGTGACTAAAAGCAACCAAAACGTGACTAAAAGCAACAAAAACATGACTAAAAGCAACCAAAACGTGACTAAAAGCAACAAAAACATGACTAAAAGCAACCAAAACGTGACTAAAAGCAACAAAAACATGACTAAAAGCAACCAAAACATGACTAAAAGCAACAAAAACATGACTAAAAGCAACCAAAACGTGACTAAAAGCAACAAAAACATGACTAAAAGTGACAAAAACACTGCTATAAACATAAAAAAACTTGACTACAAGCATTAACAAGCGACTAAAATGGACAAGAACATGACTAAAAGTGACACAAACGCTACACGTGATTCTTTTATTAGTTTGTCAGTTCATATTTCAGTCTCCTGGTTGTGTTTAAAATGTGTACTTGAATGAACAGAATCCCATTGTTAAAACATAAACCACAAAACCAAATCGCAATCGTAATATCGGTCGAAATAAATCACAATTAGATACAGCATTTCTCCCAAATCCTGCAGCTCTAGTGCGATTCCTTCTAAGCTAAATATTGAAGGTGCTTTTGATGGAGTGGTATTACTTTAAATGGCTGCACTGTATCTCCCATTGTTCTGAAGCGCGGCATTTCTATCTTTCTTAATGTATTCCAAGGTTTCCGACAAACACAGAGCAGAGGTTTTGTTTTAGTGACATTTTGTGAATTGCTGGTGGCTGCGTGACCTTTGCGACAATGAAAAGAGCGCCGGCGTTCACGGAGCCGCCGCGGAGTCTACGGTCTGGGAGAGCAACGAGCGCGACAACGGCATAAAACAGTGAGATGACTTTGCAATGTTTTCCTCGTTAAAATTCTGCCATCATCTCAACGTGAAATAAAACTGAAATAGCTGCTTCAAGTTTACGCCTGAGCAAACTATTCAGCTGTCTCTCTTAGATTTAATTTGAACATAAAACAGCTGAGAATATGGGGGAAATTTACAAGCAAAGATGCAAAGCAGATAGTTTATAGCCATGTAATTATCATTTTTTAAGGCTGCACGAAATTGGAAATTACTGCAATACGGCTATTAAGATCTGCGATATCGATATTATTGCAATATTTAAATACACTTTTTGACTAAGGCTGAAACTAACGATTATTTTAGTCGTCAACTAGTCAGATTATTTCTATTGTAGATTGAGAATTAGAATAAACTAACATTTTTAACCAAATAAATGTTGAAATATTGTGAATGAAGGCTTCTAGAGAGAGAATATTTCTGATTAAAGGTCCCATATTCTGCTATTTTGCCCTTTACACAGTCTATTCTAAGGGCTTTGTTGATAAAATTTTGCGTTGTGCAATATCCATAACATAACAGTTTCCAAAAAACACCCATTTGTTGGACTGGCCCCCCTCCTTGTAAAAGCAAACGGCTCACTCTGAGATCTGACCCCCCCGAACAGAGAGCAGGCTGCTCCCCCGCCCAACTCGCGCGCCTCCCCCTCCCAACCTGTGCCGAAGCCTAGAGCGGAGATAGTGCGCATGCGCCGTGTGCTCCGGTAAACAGCGATACACAAACACTGAATAAACATTTTATCCGTCCTGACGGTGCGTCGTGCTGAGTCCTACGTCCTGGATCTGACCTGGAGTTTGACGTGCTCCAGGACCTCGACGATGGACGTTGCCGTTTGGTAAATAACAAGCTAACTCTTCGATCTGTTGTATCCATCGTGTAATTACTGTGTAGCATTAGCATTAGCTGTTTTTATTCTGCGACTCTTGGCTTCCTGGAGGCGTGGCTTAAACACCGCGTCATCCCTGGGAAGCCGCGTCATCCATGGGATGAGCCCCTGTCTGCTGCTCAGCCGAGGGGGACAAAAAAGACAGTTCTCTAGTGAAAACATGCGGGAATCAATCAAAAAACCACTTTGGGCACAACATACGAGGCCCAAATAGCACTGGAGGAAGGTTAAAACCTCTGAAAAGTCGATTTTGCATGTTATGGGACCTTTAAAGTGTATAATTTAATTGGAGGACGAGCAGGTGGGATCACAGCTGACCCTTCTCGCCTGGACATGGACTATTTGAGCCGTTCCCTGGACCAGAACCTTCCGCAGTTTCTTTCCCTCTGCTGTTGGACTCATGAACACTTTATAACACATGCCACTTTAACAATAATATTATAAAAGAGCTGTCTATTTGCACTACTGAGTGTCCAACTGTACATTTCTGTATATAGTCTAAGTCTATTCTATTTTATTTTATTCTTCTAAGTTTACGCATGCCCTTTTTTTTTTTATATCTTGCTAATATTTTATTCAGTGTTTTATGCTGCACCTTACGCAAAAGCAAGTTCCTATGTTTGTGAATTTTGATCACTGACAATGGAAAGAAACCGATTCTGATTCTGATAATTGTGGAAAATCAGAAATGGTATTACCTTTTTTTTTCTATTTTTCTTTAATAATGTTGCTGTCTTTGTTATAAAAGTCTTTAAGTTTTTGTTTTAGAGTCTGTTTAGTCCAGAGAACGACAACTGCATTTATTGTTTATAGTCGACTTCATGATTATTCTACTAATTGTCGCAGCCTTATTTTTGATGCAATAATGTCTGTTAAATAAAAATAAGCAAATACAAAACCGAGGCTAATTTAATTTGAAAAAGCTAGATTTTATGCATCATTTTCCCTTTTCAATGTTTTCATTTTAAAAACAGAACATTTCTATCAGATGAAGACTTTGGTGTGACTGCCATTTATTTAGTTTGTTGTGACATTGTTATTGCGTCAGACCATATTGCGATATCGATACTTTTGCGATGTATTGTTAAGCCCTATCATTTTTCACAACGTTCCAACAAAAAGAGACAAAATTGGTTCAAAAAGAAAATGAAGAAAATGAAATTGTGTGTTGTCTTTTATTGATTTGAGTGAAGTTATTAATTATTTTGTATCTATTTCATGTTTTTTATTTTATTTCATACATCTAATTCATTGCTTTTATTTAATTTGTTTGTTTTTAAGATAAGATAAGATAAGATAAGATAAGAGATCCTTTATTTGTCCCACAATGGGGAAATTCCACTGTTGCAACACACGGTTTAGGACAGGAATGAATGAAATAGGCGCATGCAATAAAAATAGGATAAATAATTACTAAACATGGTAATAAAAATACAATATAAAGTATAAAGTGCACACTCTTATTTACAGTAGGTGGCTGTCTGGGAATAAATAGTAAAAATGGCAACTAAAGTGGCTTAAGTGTATTGTTATATACAGTAAGTGACTATGGTGAGGTAAAAGTGTATTAATAGTATGTTTTTGTTGTTGTGACTGATGTATTAGGCCTAGTTCCATTTGTTTGCATTTTTTTTCTTTTTACGTTTAACTGCAGCCCTTAAAATATCTTGCACTTAAATATTTTGTTTATGTACAACACAATAAGACAATCCGGACTGACCCGATCGCAGGTGAGGCACTGCACCGAGCTGACGATGGTCCCGTCGAACACGTCTGAAATGACGCTGCGATATTTCTTCTGACGCTTGTTCTTTGGAGGAGAAAACGTGGCCATCGCTGTGGAAGAAACGAGAGAGGGGAGATTTAATAACAATGACTTGAAGATATCCTGCAACTCTATACAAGCGTCTTCCCATAAACTGTACTGCACAGTCCAGAGATATCAGTTTCCTAAAAAAAAAAAAAGACTAAAATAAGTGCTTGAGGTGGCAGAGTTTGACGTGGAGGGAAGAAACCTATAGAAATGACCGCAGAAAATGTATACGTTGGCGCTTTTTGTCAGGGATTGTGTCGACAAATTGGGGCCGGGTGTAAAAATGTTAAAAGTTGTATCTGTTCCTGCGCCGATAAGCTGTTCTAGTGATTCAGTGCTTGTCTGTTTAATGCAGCACTTTGCAAAAACATCCACTTTTCCCCACTCCAAGCAAAAAAACAATGGATTTACAAGGTGTAGCAGATGGTTTTAGTTACCTATAAAAGCATTATAAAGATATTTAGTGGAAAAATGGCACATAAGAATTGTAATAGGAGTATTTTGGCACTTCGTTCCCCTCTTTTACCACAAATTGTCCATATTCAAATGATGGCTTTACAGGGGTTGTAAATGAATTTCATCACAGTGAATATTTAGGATGCTCAGAATGCATTTGGTAAGTGAGACATGAATCTGAATTCACTATGTATGTTTTGCTAGTGGGGCCGATTCATGTTTTTTTCCTCATGTTGCCGATTACAATTTTGATTCAATTCACTTTGTCTTATTAAAAGACATTTAAAAACAGTTTTCAATATTCTATTCCTGATCGTAAACAAGACAGACCACTATCGATGACAGATTGATCTTGATCATGATTTAAGTCCGATTAACAACACAGTCCTAATTCTGATCAGGGCTGGGAATCAAAGGGTCTCTGACATTCTACGACATATCACTAGTTTTGAAGAACCAAATACATTTTAACAATGTTTATTCTTTGTTAAACAATTACCTGAACAAATGAAAAGAAAATATGCCCATTTTAATCACCAAAACACTGAAAATGTCAAATGTTTTGCATAAATAACTTTACTTTCTCTTAACAAGCAACAAAACTGCAGTGCTGTCAAAAAATAAAGCAGTAAATTATACCAAAAATTACTCGATATGGCGATATGTTCATACAGCAGTCCGCGATATTGATACTGTATCACCAAATTTAGTATCAAGACACCTAATTTTGAGTTCAGGTTTAAACATAAGAAGACTAATCCAAGAATCTTGTACATTTCAGAACATGTTTGTAGATCTAAACTACAGGGTAAGCTTTTTGTTTTTACATCGAATTTTCGCAAACAAGAAATTATACTAAGTGACTGGAATCGTTTGTAACATTTGCACCTCTTCAAATTTGCGCTTTCAATTAGATTGGGACACGTCTTGCCATGTTATGTCCCAGTCAAGTGTCACAGCATAAGCAGAGAGCACAAAAGAAAGGACTAAACATGAGCTGGATACTCTCTGTACCTTTCTTGTGGGCAGGGTTGAGACTGGGCCATCCCGAGGACTTGGGAGGGCTGCTGGACATTTTGGGAATGTGACCTTCCATGGGCACTGGGCTCTGGGGCCTCGGGTGAACCGCGTTGTTGGATAACTGGATGTCTGGGAATGAATCTGGAGGCAAAAACAAACAAATTAGCCGTGTAAGAAAAGCCCTGTAATGATATTAAACTGGCATCAGAGGTTTTATAAAACACTGAACAGAATTACTTTAGAAAAACTCAAGTCTGGGAATGAACTTGGATGAATTAAAGAAGACATGATGTGCTTTTTAAATTGAAATATTGACATCTCAAAAACAGAAACAAGTGTGTGTCACAAATGTCACAGATTAAGGGGAAAAAAGGAGAACAAATTAAGTTCAGAGCAGTGGATAGGCCTGTCATAATAATTACTACATTGACTTATCGTTCAGTATGTGATGGAAAGAACAATATTTCTGGGGCTCTAATTTTATCGTGTGTAATTTCTGAAAGCACTTTGGGGAACTTTTTCTTTGTTTTTGATAAGATTTGGATTCCAGAGTGAAATAATCGGCACCAGCTTACTGAAAAAGTGTTTATTTCTGCGGATTTTTACAGATATTTCCCATTTTGAATTAACGTTACTTTCTTTGGGATTTTCCAGCTGTGTCAGTGGCATAAAGTCGTTACAGTATTATCGTTTATCATGATCTTTTCTC
Organism: Rhinogobius similis; assembly: GCA_019453435.1. Taxonomy (NCBI): domain Eukaryota; kingdom Metazoa; phylum Chordata; class Actinopteri; order Gobiiformes; family Gobiidae; genus Rhinogobius; species Rhinogobius similis. The sequence continues at coordinate 8,761,037 of CM033632.1, forward strand.
TAACAATATATCGCATTTCTAAATTTGTTATCGTGACAGGCCTAGCAGTGGGCGTGTATTGGATGTAAGGAAAAAGATATGCAGTTTTTTTATTTTTTTTTTCAATGCAATGGTGACTTGAATGCAGCAGAATAAAGATGACTCAAATATGTACGAATTTAAAGTGAGTAAATGAGAAGGAAAAACATGGGTAAAAGCTCTTGAAAGTCGACTTTATGTGATTTGTCTGCTTTAAAGTGCTCAGGATGGACAGCTAATTTAACTAAAACAGAGTTAAGGTATTTAAATTTAAGAATTTGTTAAAAATGTCATAAATTTCATCCTAGTTTGACATTAGTTTGGGTTTATAATTTTACTTCCTGGTTGGAAATCATAACATCACACAAGGAAATTCCATAACTGTTTTTACATTCCTTCAAAAAACTCCTATAAAAATATAAGAAAAGCTCTTTATTTTGCTGAATTAATGTTAAAAGTGTCAGAAGAAATTTGTTTTGTGTTTTAAATTGTGGCAAACTTTTGAATGTGATCAACGTTTTACTTTACTTCCTGAAATTTTCAACTTATTTTTCGAGTTTTGTCCACAAACTTGATTGGTGTAAAACTGTAATTTATATTTATAACACGTATTATCCCACGTATTGATAAAATCCTGTCATAGGCACTTTAAAATAAAAACATTGCCATAACCTCAGATGTTTTGTGCATGTAAATTGTCAAAATTATACCCAATTATTTTAGAACAACAGATTTTAAAATGAATATAATAAATTCCTATAGTATGCTGCAATGTCACCGCACATTTTAAAGTAAAGAAGTGAACTGAAATTAAATTATTGCATTTGCCAGACTCAGTTGTTTGGCACTTAATTAACTGTAGATGTGTTTTAGACTAAAGTAAAATATCCCATTGTCATTTCAATATTATTCAGTTATTATCCAGTTAACTGTGAGCGTGTTCACCTGAGATGCGGCTCTGTACTTTGAGCGCCCCCTGTGTGCTGATGATGGGCGTGGTCTCGTTGGTGGTGTCCACGTCTTTGTCGGCGTCCGTCCCGCCCCCGGGCCCCGTCGTGGATCTGTACAGGTCGTTTATCATGTTCTTCTCCTTCTGCCACTCGCGGTTGGCCTGGATCTCCTCCTGCTCCGGGATCAGCATCTCGGCCTCGTTGGTGTCTGAGGACGTCACACACAAGTGGCACAGTTTTGGGTCATTGGTGTGATTTGAAACATGCACTTCTTCGGGTGTCCTCAAACTTCCACACGTCACGTCAAAACTGGGGCTGAACAAGACACTACAACAGGAACAAACCAAGTCTACATCAGGACTAGGACTGCTCAGGGTTAACAGTCAATAAAAGCTTAACCGAGTTTTCTCTCCTGTAAATTATATACTTGTAATGCACAATTGTGCCACTAGAGCGCGTGCAAGTGTCCCAGTACAACTCTGAGGTGAAAAAACAGCTTGCTTGACTCCAGTAATAATGGATTTATCTCAAAACCTGGGTGACTCTGCAGTATTTATGGATCGTACAGTTTATTTAACTTTTACATCAGTGAAGAAAACAGCCTGGATTATTCATCTCTTTGCCCGAGATGATAAACTATTAAATGTGGCTAACGCTAGCGACTTACACTGTGACTCTTTATTTAAGAGTGGTTTATTCATAATTACGGGTGAGCAGTGGCTTAAACAGTGTTTACAGAAGCTTTTATTCAGTCGTGTTGTGCACAGTGCACAGACCTGTCGCTGCCCCGCTGCTCTGTGTTCACTCTTACAATACTGAATGGTCTATAAATACCAGTCAAATAATGCCTAATCAGGACTAAACTACACAAACATGCACAAAAAACATCTGCGCTTTCAGTCCTAACGTCTGGCAGTCAACTGGGACTCAACAGTCCCAGTTTACATTTGTTTCCCTGGTTTTATTGTGTTGTCTTTATTGACATTTATTGTTTAAAGTGCAATTTTGGTCCATCAGTTCTAGTGACTACTGCCAGAAATAAACATTGTTCTAAAACGGATTTTCTGACATTTTTGCTGGATAAATCTATAACTACTTAAAATGCAAAACAAGAAGTACAGCTCAACTTGTACTTTGGTATTTCAGTAAGTTCTTTAAGAAGCAAACATGCAGTAAATAATTTTTATGACATTTTAAAAAGAAGACAAGGTTAAAAGCAGATGATGTGGATTTGGTGTGGCTGTTAAAGTTCAAGCCAGAGTTCTATGTACTTTCTATTTCCCCAATGAAATAGAGATGTCAAGATTATTTGGATATTCAATAAAAGCAGCTCTCAGGCTTAAAATGAGTGCTCTCTGCATCTAATTATAGAACATTTGATTCTCTGTGAAACAGGAAGTGGGCCGTTAGCATGCTAGTTGTTGTTGTTAGCTTTACAGTAATAGCAAAACTCCACTCTGGCTCTGAAAGTGATGAAAATTGCTCATAAACTGATTTGTGGTGAATAATTAGGAGACTAGGAATGTGTTAGGAAAGGAATAACTTAAAAAGAAGAAAAAATATCATGAACAGATCAAGAATTGTGATTACTCAGGTCATAATCTAAGGTAAGAACCGTAAGTATGATTGTGAGGAGTTTAGGAGTAGAATAAATGTATTTCAATTCAATCTACACACCAAAACATTTTTATCTATTAGACAATATATAAATTAAAGTAAAGTTTGTTTGTTCATGGTGTTAATGCGTGTGAATAATTGTAAAGTTTCCCCAGCTCATCCCCATTATGAAACCAGCTAAGTCCAACTGTCATGCTTTCGATTATCGTTCAGCTCGACTCCAGAGGACCCACCTCCCCCTCCTCCTCCCTGAGGCTCGTTCTCGGCTCTCTCGCTGCTGCCACAGGACTCACAGGACTGAAAATCATCGGACTGGCTGCGCGTGTCCTCCTCGTGGGCGCTGTCCATGGAGCCGGAGCGGTCGTACGGCTCCGGGAAAGGCTCCTTCAGCTCCTCGTGAAGCTGGTCCATCAGGCAGCGCAAGAACTCCTGGGAGTCCTACGAGTGAAGGGCAAATGGGCAATAAGGACAAGAGCTTGATAATTACATATTTTATTTAAAGTCTACATGACAGGTGAGACGTCACAATTCACTAAAATGTAGTGAACATGGTGATATTTAAGATTTTACTAAGCATTTTTCCTGTTTGTCCCCCGTTTGACTATTTTCAGAAACTTTAGAATGTTACTTCATGGTTGGTCAGGGGCAGCAAATATGACATAGAGGTAATTCCTAGCAACCATTTTGAAAACAAAATAAACCACATAAATTACACAATTGTCATGATTTGACAAATAATAATACCTGATAACGCCTTTATTTTTTTTTGTTGACCATTTAAACTGTCAGAAAGATGTGTCAGTTGAATGCTAACGGTCTATTTATTTTCAACTGTATGTCTCTTTTTGATGACATCACAGAGGGATTCCATTTTAGAACTCAGCACTACTTCCTGTCATTTTAAACGTTCAAAATCTAGCAGCATGGTAACGTAAGCATGCAGTTGTAGTGAATGTAATTTGAGGCACAAAAGCTCAGAACGAGCGATGATTTATGGAGGTCGCAATAGACCTCCGGATTTCTAGGTCTAACCTCACAAATCTAGGAAATTTGAAACTGAGTGTTATGTGAGGCTCAGAAAAGATGACCTCATAAACGGGATTAATGAAACAAGTGTGAATGAAGTTAATTACAACGCCAGGTATGTTTTTGATGAGGGAACAATGTTATATAAGCAAAACAATTAATGAAAAGGACAATTTTGCATGATATTTGTCATTTCAACACACTAATACACTAATGTTAAGAACAGGGTTGCCAGTTTTACAAACAAGATCCTATCCAGACAAGATCTTTTGCTTTTCTGCAAAAGATTCCCAGAATAATCTAAAAAAACAAAAAACAAAAAAACAATAAGCTTTTGCAGGCGCCAATTGTAACTATTCAAATTGTAATTTGATTTGTCTGATTCCTCAGCTCTAATTAGTATAATAAGATATTATACTAATTAATATAATATAATAAGAGACAAATGGAAAAAAACTTCAATCAAGCACACATATTTCATACAGATGGCTTTACAAAAAATAAAAATCAACATTTACAAGGACTACTTCATATTAGAATACATTCCTTATGCAATGACATTTGTGAGCCCGAAAATGTATAGTCACAATAACAGTAGTTTTATAGCTTAAACCATTTATTAGTTGCATAAATGTAAACTCCAAGTAGTAAAAATGTAATGGTGTATGTTCTGTAAAAGGCTTTGGAGAAGACAGTTTGTGTTGCTTTCAGATACACGATGAGAATAAAAGGTTTTATTGATTTTTTTTGGCTTGCAGCTCAATGTTCTTTTCACTCTAGCAGATTTACGTCACACAGAAAAACTAATAAAAGTTTAATTTTCATCCAAGAACAGCATAAATCTTATAGCTTCCAGTTAATAGGTAGAAAATTGGAAGTCCTCGTCACAGGGTTATTAACAAATTAGATCCGGTACTTGCGCAATGAACAAAGTAGACAGTTCAGTTTTCCCACGCTTTAGAGCTACTTCTTCATAATTTAGATGATCTGCAATTCAGCAAAGCACAAACGTGGGACCAGATAACAATTAAAGTGCAATAAAAATGATAAAAAATACCTTGAGATACTACACCGCTTTTATGCCAAACTGACTCTTTTCTCATAGGACCAAACATGGTAGAGTCCTTCAGGCTGAGATGCTCAACAAAGTGTGACAAATTAATATTCCTCAGATGGTTTCAGATAAGGCATGAGAAGCTGCAGCGTTCAGCATGGAAATCCATCATTTGTGGACAATACATGAATTACGAGTTCAGTTCTTGCAAAGGGAAAGATACATTTCAGTTTCCGGCTATATAATCCACAATTTTCAGGACTTTTTCCCCATTCAAAGGATACAGTATATTTTGTTTTCAATTGCTAATCGCTAAGGCAACAGTCTGTTCAAACACACTTTTTCTCCTGTTGTTTAGCCTCTGAAGCCTCTGAGCAGATGACTTTATTTACCTCTTATAGACCAGGGCTGAACAATTAATTAAAGGATGCAGTTAGAAAATCACAAAGGCTGCAATTTTTGAAGTGCAATCATTTTTTCCACAAACAACAAAACGTCTTGCTTCGATTTGAATAAAAACTGCTAACAATGTAGTTTGGATTTGTACAAACATGAGCTGAAACAAGCGACAAAAGCGCGAACAAAAATGTGTTCAAAAGCGACAAAAACACGACAGAAAGCAACAAAACGAAACTAAAAGTGACAAAGATGCATTTAAATATGACAAACACTACTGACTGTGACAAAAATGTGACTAAAAGCGTATTTTTTCATGTCTTTAAGTCTGTATTTGGTACAGTATGACTCTTGTAGGGCAAGAGTGACAGTAGAGCTGTAGTCCATTAGTCGTTTACTTGATTGATGGCATCTTAGTGGACCAAGATTTTTATTAGTCGACCAATCATTTTATCTATATCAAATTATTATTTCTAATGATTTATATGGCAAAAACGAGAAGACATAAAGTGAGTTAGCTGAAGATTTTGGAGGTTTAATATATAAATACACTGTCTCCTTGTACTTTCAGAATCAGAATTGGTTGCCGTTGTCAGTGATTAAAATTCACAAACATAGGAACTTGCTTTGGCGTAAGGTGCAACATAAAACAATGAATAAAGCATTATCAAAATATATAAAAGAGGCATGCATAAGATTAAGAATAAATTAAAATAGAATATACTAAGACTATATACAGAAATGTACAGTTGGATAGACAGTAGTGCAAATTGGCAGAGCAAATAGACAGCTCTTTTATAATATATTGTTAAAGTGGCAGGTGTTATAAAGTGTTCATGAGTCCAACGGCAGAGGGAAAGAAACTGTTCTTTCAAAGTCTGAACTCTGCTCCAAACCACATGCTTTTACCGACCGGATTGACTGTAGAGCTCTAGTTTAAAAAGCCCCAAAGCTGATCACTGACAATTTGAAACGCTTAGATCCCCATTTGATTCAAATGTAATTAGCTGGACATCCCTATAAACACATTTTACTGGTACAGCACAAGAAATTGGAGGAAACCTACAAAAACACAGGTAGTCCAGCAATTAAACGCAGGACCGTCTTGCTTTGGGGCGAAATGATGATATCGGCAAACAATTTCCAACGCTTCCTCAACGTAGCCCGTTACAAAATGCTAGTGTTTTCGTCACTACAGCCGTCGAATGCATTGTTGGACATAGCCCTTTTGATTTTCTGCGAGTCGGTGAGTCAGCTGAGCGAGCGAGTGCATTACAGAGGCTTGGGTTTGTCTGGCTCAGTGATTCGAGATGGACTTAATGCGGTTTCTACAGCGATAAATGGACACGCACTGAAAGGGAAAAAAGGCAGGGACTTGATAAGATTCAAGCTGCAGCAGGTTTTGCGAAGCCTCCAGCACGACGCAAGAGCTCCACTTATTAGAATGCGTTTAATAATGTCTTTGCGGTATTCCGGGCATCCTTTAAACCTCAATGGAAAGTTACAGATTGAGATTTTATGAGGGGACATAGCGTACCTGCTGAGAGTATCCTCGGAACATGGGGTTAATGGCTTTGATTCCTTGGAAAAGTGAGGTCGGCACGACATAGGAGGGTCTGCGAAGAGAGACAGATTTGGTTTAATGCTGAAGGATGACTTTTTACACTTTTTTAAGTACAGTGGTTCTCAAAATGTGGTACAAGACGGTAGACTTGGAGGACATGTACTTTCTGTAGGTCAGGGGTGTCCAAACTTTTTCCATCGAGGGCCACATATTGAAATATTGGACTAAGCGGAGGGCCACAAATTAACCACGAAACATTCAAAAAAGCTGCATTTATCTGATGTTTTAAGCACCACCACATCTACATTCAGTCTCAGTGCCTTAATATCAGGTCTGTGTCGCACCAAAATATTAATTATTTAGGTTAGAATGATAGAAAATCTTAAATTTGCTGTAAAAAGTACTTCTCAGGACAGTGTGGGCCAATCCACCAGGAAGCCTAAGGGCCAAGAAAAATTGATCTGAGGGCCACATTTGGCCCCCGGGCCTTAGTTTGGACATGCCTGCTGTAGGTGGTATATTTTTTAGTGTTACCATTTTTTTCTGTCCGATCCGATACTTCAGATCAAGGGAGTTGCCAATACTGAGTACCTGTCTGATACCATTACAACTGCTCAGTTCAGACCAATTTTGACACATTTCAAATTAATATATTGATTAAAAACAAATGGAAATGCTTACTTTTTTTTTTACTTGCAAGCTTGACAGCAACTATCTCAAAAGTAGAGCTAACAAAGTTATAATAATGCATCAATAGAAATACTGAAATACTGAATTGAAGACACAACAGCATTTCATTCTCGGGATTGCATTATAAATCTCAAGGGTGACATTAATTGTGCTGTCAAACTTAAGTACTGACAGAGAAGTGATGTGGCTGCTATTATTACCTGAAGTGAAGTTTACTCTCTCAATGTCTTCTCATTTTGTGGAAATGAGTTCACAAACAGTCTGATCCAGGGCGGGGAGCGCTGGTTCAGATATGTATTTATGACCAGGTAAACAGCACCGCGGCTCCAAATACTCCTCCATCAAGCAGCGAAATCCTACATTCTCTACCACTAACAATGGCTGATCGTCCAAAACAAATAAATGATTCTACCCTTCACGGCAGACGCTTGTGGGGAGTCATTTGAGAACATTTCTTTGCTGGAAACAAGTGTCCAGAGTTTGTTGCTTTTAGCGCATATCGTTGTTTTTAACTGAAAAAGCAGCAAAGACGATGACATCCGGGTAGCAACGTTAACAAAGCTGCTGCACTTATCGACTTTTCTGCGCTCAGCTTAAGTTATAAACCTAATTATTTTTCATTATACACATCATAGTATCGGATCGGAAATTTGGTTTGAGTACTCGCCGATACCGATACCTTAAAATAGTGATGTATCGGCATACAATCCGATAACGGTATCAGTATCGGAACAACCCGAATATTTGTGTTTTAAATAGCAGCTCAACTGTAACACGTATTTTTTCTTTTTTCTATTAAATCCTCAAAGATTAAATGAGATAAAACATGTGATTAAACCCGATTACTCACCTGTTTTTGTGCCACAGATCTGATACGAGTTTCTGATAACTTTTACAGAGCGCCGGCTTCTTGTCCGTCCTCACCAAAGCGCCGCATTCGAGGAAGAACTGCGTCAAAGGCGGACTGAAACACAGAATAGATCATGAGATATAAATAAACCTATTATGGATTCAGGAGCGTGATACGTCTGGAGATGTAGACAATACACTTAGCAGAGGTTAAAGGAAGGAGAACAGAAGGTTGTGCAGCTCATGTCTGATAGTAAAGAATTGTCAGCACAGATATTAAGTTAGGAGGTCTGATAAAACAGTTGGTACTCGCAATATTTGGGTCCAGATATAATAATAATTATTATTATTGGGCAAGATATTACAAATAAAGAACTGAGCAGCAAAAGAACCATTTTAGCTGCAGTGTCATATCATTTACGACTAAGGATGAAACAATATCAAAATGTCACTGCACAATATTTATTGTGATAATGTGGGAAATATTCTAGAAAATAAACTGCAAGAAAAGAAATGTCAAAGGTAACACTGTTAATTCGACAATGGTTCTTTTTTTTTTTAAACAAGTAAAAATATCTTTACTTGGTTTTGTTAACCTTGTGTCACAGTAGGGCTAAAACAATTCATCGGCTTATAGTGACTATAGTAAATAATTGTAAGTGCATTGTGTAAAAAATCTGGACTATTCACCTTATTCTGCCCCGCCCACTTTTTGCCAGATATGCACTTCTGTTGTAAACGCACTTCCGTTTGACGAGAACGCCGTTAAAGCTAATGACAAACGAGGGAAAAGTCTCGCCGCTAAAATGTTACATAAAGTAGATTGATTTGTGAAAATGTTTAATGAACACGAGCAACAACAAGTCAACAACGCAACGATTTCCTGGTCAGTCTGAAAACGGCTTTTTAGTCCATGTAGAACTTATTTTCTGTTGAGCTCGTCTGCCCCATGTAAACTAATACAACGGAAACAAGATGGCGGCGCGTACGGCAACTTCAGGAATAAGGTGAATGCACACGCTAAAACAAAAAACATCTTTTTATAACTACGACAGGAGCATTATCAAATAAAAAGTGTCAAAAAAGAAAAATCTATTTCTGATTTCCATCAATAATATGCTTAATTTTTTATAAATATTGTCTTTCTAGTCGCCTTCACAGTCAACACATTTCAAACTTGGTTGATAAAGTATTTAAAAATAGTTAACGTACAAATTATCTAACAATTAGTTGCCACATTATGGCAGAGTTTTATAATTTAACCAAACTTACTATATACTTATTGTTTGTTCAAATATCATAATAATATAGCTATTGCAATATTAAACTTTTTCTGAAGGGATTTTTTAATTTCTTCTATTAGACCAGTGTTTGTTTGTGTCATGCCTTCACACAATCACAAAATCAAAGCAGACCAAATGAACCCTGAGTTTAACTTTTCTCACATTGTGCAGCCCTGGTTGAAACGCTACTTTTTTCTCTTGACTACACATGGGAACTAAACATGGGGCCTACACATGGGGCCTAAACATGGGGCCTAAACATGGGGCCTAAACATGGGGCCTAAACATGGGGCCTAAACATGGGAACTAAACATGGGGACTAAACATGGGGACTAAACATGGGGACTAAACATGGGGACTAAACATGGGGACTAAACATGGGGACTAAACACGGGGACTAAACACGGGGACTAAACACGGGGACTAAACACGGGGACTAAACACGGGGACTAAACACGGGGACTAAACACGGGGACTAAACACGGGGACTAAACACGGGGACTAAACACGGGGACTAAACACGGGGACTAAACATGGGGAATCAGCATTTCAGTTTTTTGCAGCTAAGATCTGGAACAGTCTCCCTGAAGATGTGAGACAGGCCTCCACTCTGACAATGTTTAAATCCAGGCAGTTTTGTTTAGACGTGCAAACGACTGAAAGATTTATCTGCACTCTTTTCTTTTAAAGTTTTAAATGATTCTGTATGTCTTATGTCATATTTTGTGATTTTAATGCAATTTTCCTGTTTTGTAAACCAATTTGAATTGCCTTGTGTAAGAATTGTGCTCTACAAATAAACTTGCCTTGCCTTGTAAAAATGCCCTGATGAACTTTGACAACAACCATTATAATTATGTTCCACATTTTTATTTTTTCCCACAAAGTCTGCACTCGAAGCAATGGCTCGAGGGCTGTGTTCCATCTGTTTTTAGCGTGCGGACGCAGTGTAATATTACGATATCACGGTTAGTGTTACAGCCCGGATCACTTTCACACTCAGTTCTTTCTGGCTTCTTAAAATGAAATGAGGTGGAAAAAAATAAAACCACTAAGATTGTCTATCCTTTTGGTGGAATTTCTGTTTTTTAATGAACATAGTGGGCCCAAGCAGTGGGATTTGAACAGATCCAGCAGTGCATCCTTCAAAATCTAAGTCCATACTGAATAACGACCCTGGAGTAAAGATGGAGAAACAGGATTTGAGCGAAAACAAACATCAAAGCTAAATTTTAAAACCAGCCTCTCCCTCTGCAGTCGTGTTACTCGGCTATTTTTGGATTTGATTTAGATTGCAAATTTCGCCCCACATCTTGGCAATTTGACTTCAGCCCACAGTAGAGATCGGCGGTGTAATTTAAAACTCATGTCCCGTGGGAGGAGAGGGAGAGACGTTGCATCCGCTGCGATATGAACAGAGGAGAAGAGAGGGGAGAATTCACTGGATCATTCTGAACTGGTTTTGTCTGAAGCAGGAAGCTCAAGACTATTGCAAAGAACCAATTTAACTACTTTGAATAGAGTTTATCTGTAAGAATTCTCAATCGCAGAACCAAACCAGTCAAAAATGTGAACATAGTCTCTCTCTCTCTGGGTGACTCTGGTTTGACCACAGATGAGAGCCCGCTTTATACACGACACGACCACAAGGGTTCAGTCATTTTTCCAGATACAGCCCTTCGTGGGACATTGACCAGATTTCTCGTACCACAGGAAAATGTGTAACTACGTGGACGATCCAAGCGAAAATAAGCGCGATTCCATAGCAGCTACATTAGATTTCTACAGTCTGTATGACCCGCACAAACTGTAAATACTGCCACTGTTTTCTTCACATCATGTGTCTCATTTCCGTGAAGTACAATCCAAGCTAAAACCAGAATTTGTCTTGAGTCAGCCCTAGTTCAATCCTCGTATCATCCTGGTTTAGTCCACTTTAATTCAATAAAATACAATACAATACAAAAACACAGGGAAAAAAAGAGAAAAACTTGTGTCGTTACCAGACGATGTGACAGCAGTAAAGAGAAGAATCCGAGGCACGCTGTAGTTTGAAAATAAATATTTGCCTGTGTTTTCATTCTACAGAGGGCCTCAGATTCTTCTCTTTACATCATCAGGTAACAACAAAACCAGTCTCATCTGTGTATCCATAATACTGGCCTCCTTCTAGAGCACCTGTAGATCACATTTTTGATCGACTAACGCGCTCACATTCTCGTCTGTTTTTCATTTATTTCAGAACAAACAACACATTTCACATTAAACTGTATGTTAGAGGTGTAACTGTGTTTCAGAGCACATCTCTGAATTTTGCATCGAAACACATGCAGTTATACTTTGTGCAAATCTGAGCCCTTTAGAAAGACTTTTGTCCCTTCAGCAATTAGACTGTCTAATTACTGGAATTAATGTTCTCCGACTTGTACGAATGAATCAATCGATGTGTTTTTAATCTTGCTAATGAGCTGCAGTGACAAAATAGTTTCCAGAAAAGGATTAATAAAGTATCCATCTATCTTACATTATGTAGAACTATATACAATATAACCTAAGAAAGATAATAAGATTTTAAGAACATTATACAAACTTTGTCTGACACCTGGTATACAGTGATTACAGTAGAGCTGCAATTAACAATTATTTTGGTAATCGATTAGTCTAGCGATTACTATGTCATTTAATCAATCACTTGTTTAGAACACCAAAGACCCTTGAATATGAGAGTTTTACTCAATTTTATCCAGTTAAAGATGAAGCGAAGGCGTTTGATGACATCCTGGAGGAAAGTATTTATACATGAACAAGGATTTCAATCAAAAACACACAATTTACATGTTTGCTGTGTGTTTTTGTGTAATTCCTGCTCTGTCTAAATAATAAATCCTCTTCTTTCAGTCTGTGATAGATCAGTTAATGATTACTCGATTATTTAATTAGTTGACAACCATTTCTATAATCGATTAGTTGCGATAAATCAATTACCGTAAAATTCGCACTATAAGCCGCTACTTTTTCCTCATGATTTCAACCCTGCGGCTTATACAACGATGCGGCTAATTTATGTATTTTTCCGGGAACGGCCTCTAGGGGCTTTCTAGAAAGAAGTGCTAGAGTTCGACAGACCGGTGAAAGAGAGAGTGCATGGAGGAATATGCTAGTTTGATTGTGTTTGAACAGTCAGTTTGCATCATGCGCACACCATGATCACAGAAAACACATGAAGAAATGCATATGACGCCACTTTTAAGTTTAAAAAAATCGATGTGGAGCCAAAGAAAGAAATAGAGCTGTTGCACATGAGCTTGTCATCAATGAATCGATGGTGAGACATTGGAGGCGCCGAGTGAAGAGCGGACTCTGTGCACTACCGTGTTACAGGTACTGTTTGGAAAAAGGCATGTGTTCAATTAAAACTTTGCGTGTTCCATCCGTCTGTGTAAATGTCTCATGTTAAACGTGGACACCTGTGGCTTATAGACAGGTGTGGCTTATATATGTACAAAGTTGTTTTTCTTTGTAAATATGGCTGGTGCAGCTTATGCTCAGGGGCGGTCAATAGTCAGAATTTTACGGTAACGTGTTGCAGCCCTAGATTACAATAACCAGATGTATTGCACTGGCAACAAAAATATTAAAAATACTTCTTCTCGACTATTGGACTTTTCATGCTTATCAGAACTGCACTTTTAACTGAACAGAAGTACTTAATGAAGTACATTTCTCTCCTGCCCTGGGTGGAGAAATTTAAAGCCAGTGAAAAGATTACATTAAGCTGTTAAAATGAGTAAGAGAGTGAGACAGCGAGGAGACGTGCGGCGCTGGCTCAAGTGAAATGGTGATTGGGTGTAAGATAACTTTGGTCTGGTGTTCGGAGGTAACACTAGAGCCACTGCGAGCCACAAAAGGCCATTCATGACTCTCAGATGGTGCAGTGCAGCAGACGAGCCCCGGACTCGACTCAGAGAGAGCAAAACGACGACTAAACCGCAACAGGGACAAATGTGCAGCTCGTGAAAGAGAAGACGACTCAAGTGGTAAAGAAGAGTTCAGTTACAGAGCCAGACCAATGTGGGACTCTGAGGCTGATGCTGAGATGAAGGGGTTTGGAAATGCAGAAAAACAAAGCTGGTCGATTTGATTCATGTTTTACTTTGGGCTGCAATGAATAATCGACAAAAAAATAATAATTGTAGTTTTATTTTGGTCACTGTATCGTTATGTGGACTAATCAGACTTTAAAATATATTTTTATAATTAAAAAAAACATGGCATTATAGACCATAGACATTCATAGACGCAAAACACCACTACTTTGCTGCCGATGCTACCTGGACTTAGATCAAATCGAATGCTCTTAACAAACAAATGAATGGAGCTGATCCCTATATTTGAGTGTACAAAAGTTTTATTTCATGATATTTATGTCATTTATCTGTGCTCCTCTCCAGTAAAATAGGTCACTAGATGCTCACCGGAAGTGCACAAGTTCAGAAATCTCAACTTAAAGTCAGTTAGCCTTTAGCTCAGATGTTTTTTACACGCTAATTATTATCTGAAATAAAATACCAAAAAGTCTACACACTGAACAATGACTTGTAACGAGGCTTTGACCTCTCATTAACGTGGTCGATGGGTTGGTACGACGCTCTCTGAATTATTCAGAGCTTGCGTGTTTTGTGGGCTAATGCTAACAGCTAGAGGGAAATACATGATACTTCCGCCGGAGTCCTTCAAATCATACGGACTAGCCGCATTGCTAAGTGGTCGATAGCATGAGCATTGAATGCCGCGTCTACTTATTTATGTCTATGTTATAGACCCTTTAAAATGTGACATCAAAATTCTAGAATGGAGGCAAAATGAAGTTGACAGTAAATTTGTCAATGATTCTCTCACATTAAATCTAAATTCTACTGGTTTTAAGTGTTTGTGTTGGAAAAAAGCAACACATTTGTATTTCCAGGGTAGAAAGGTCAGTTAGTTTGCTTTTCTTTAACAAACGATGGACAAAATAAAATTTTCTAGCCTTAAAATTGCATTGTAGCTTCAAAAGTATCTATTTTATGGAATATTAATAAATCTCTCGATAAAAATGAAAAATTATTGTGGGCTCAACATTTCTGTGAGTATTTTTTCCAGCAAAACCCATAAATCTGGATTCTTCCTTGATCAAAAATGTATTTTTGTATTCAAAGTGATTTTTAAAAGATGTTTTATACAGATTAAAAATGAAAGACGAACTTCTCCGATGTGCAATCATAAAGTTGAAAGTTGCTTGTAGCTGTTGACATTGAAGTGCTATAATAGCTAAAAATGTTGCACCAGTGTTTGTAGACGTAGTACATCTTGTATTTTTCTGATACCAAAAAGGTAGCAATATTTATAAAACCCAGCCAAACAAACCAGTCTACATTTTGAACAAAACATAGCAGTATATTCTCCAGGTCATGATCCCTCAGTCAGATTAACACTTTTCCCTCCACGCATGTATTTATAATTCTCTATCTATCACTTCTTATTTCATTTACTCCATTATTCCTGCATGAAAAATAATGGCGGAATGACACCATGGCTCGCGAGTTGTTTTGCTAACCTGGTAAATGACATGACATGACCACATGACCTCAAAAACGGTCAAAAGGTTATTCTGACAAAACAAAAAATCTCCTCTCACCAGTTTGACAGGGCCTGGAGAGCTGCGTTCATGTAGCACGTGTTCCCAATGTTTTTCAAACCTGTCAGACCTGAAACAGATAAAGGCGAGAAAACAAACCGTGTCACAACAAGAAGGTGTCAATAATAGTTCTGAAAAAGCTGCAACTAAAGAATGTAAACAACTAAACAATAATACCTCGTTTTATTGCACTAGTTCAAGAAAAAATAGAAAATGAAGGTGGACAATGGCAACGTAGTCATTAAATAAAGGAAGCAGCAGGAAATGTGGGTGAAGAGTGACGAGGAAAAATAGTAATTGCGATTAGATTTGATTGAAAAGTAGGATTCTCTTGTGTGCACATTGTAAACAACTCCAGGAGCGTTGACATTTGAGAGAAGACAAAACATCAACTGATTCAGAAATTATTTGCTTAAAGAGCTGCACAATTAATCGAACCTGAAATTTGAACGGATGAAATTAGCAAATTGAAAAGGCTACAATTTATGAAGTGCAATAATTTCCTTCACAAATAACATAATATCCTGTTTTATTCTGCATAAAAACTGCTAACCCTGTAGTAGTTAACATGCTCCGAAACAAGAGCAACAAAAACGCAACTACAAGCGACAAAAATGCGACTAAAGATGACAAAAAGTTCCAAAATGCGTCAAAAAGTGTCTAGAAGCTACAAAAGCGTGACTGAAAGCATCAAAAACGCGACTAAAATCAGTTAAAGCCACAAAACGTGACTAAAAGTGACAAAACCGTGTGATTCTTATTGTTAGTTCATATTTCAGTCTGTTTGTCAGTTCTTCAGGTTGTATTTAAAATTTAAACTTTCAAGAGAATCCAATTATTAAAACATAAATCTCAATTACACTTGTCAGAAATATCTCAATTACGGTAGATATTTTTCCCAAATCAAGCAGCTCTATTTCCTCTTTGCAATTTCCATTCGATTGCTCTGTCTTGTGCAGCCTGAGTGAGGAACAGTCACCCAATTTATCAAGACATTTCAGTAAATAAAGTTCATATGACAGATTCTCATAATATTCTAATTATGACTTAGTTTGGTGGGGGGGCATCTGTAGTAAATATTTATCATAGTTTTATATTTGTGAAGAGAAGAAGAAGAAGAAGTCTGGTTTTAGTTCAGTCTCAGCCCAATACGTCGAAGAAAACAGCGGGATAAGCTGAAAATCAGTGCTTTATTTGGAGTTTGTTCAAGTTATGTTGATATGTAAACCTGAGGGCAGTAGTTTGAGTTTCAACCTGTCAAAATGATGGAATGCCTTCAGAATTTTCTGTCAAAGCTGAATATAATCTGTAAATGACAGAGAATTCTCGGTTAATGTAACTTCTGCATCAGGTATTATTATTTATCAAATCATAGCTATTTACCTTATTCTGCCCCACGCACTTTTGTTGTAAACGCACTTCCGTTTGACGAGAACTCTGTTAAAGCTAATGACGAACGAGGGAAAAGTCTCGCCGCTAAAATGTTACATAAAGTAGATTGATTTGTGTAAAATGTTTAATGAACACGAGCAACAACAAGTCAACAACGCACAGATTTCCTGGTCAGTCTGAAAACGTCTTTTTAGTCCATGTAGAACTTATTTTCTGTTGAGCTCGTCTGCTCCGTGTAAACTAATACAACGGAAACAACTTCCGGAATAAGGTGAATTGTGAGATATATATGGATTTCGGCTCTTGTTTTCAAAATGGTTGCTAGGTAACAGTTGTAGAATTACCTCCACCTATGTCACATTTACTGCTCATGTCCAACCAGGAAATACAATTATAAACATCATGAAACGAACAGGGGACAAATGGGCAAAATGTTTAGTAGAATCTTAAATCTATCTACACTCTTCTCTTTTAAAGCGCTTTATTTTAAAATTATTCTGTGTGTCTTTTTGTGTTTTGTGATTTTAATGCAACTTTTCCTGTTATGTAAAGCACTTTGAATTGCCCTGTGTATGAATTGTGCTCTACAAATAAACTTGCCTTGCCTTAAATATAATGATGTTCGGTACGTCTTGGTGAAATGTGTCGTCCAAACTGTCACATAGACCTTTACGATATCAGAACTCGGTATGGGTCCATTTCGTCGAGTCAGAAGTCAGACTCGGCCGACCTCACAGAGCTGAAGTTTCACGTTAGAGAAAGGAAAGCCGCCCTCTGAACGCAGGATGTGTTTGAGGGACAGAAATAACTCGACAGCAGCTGGTGTCGAGGTTCAGCTCCACATGAGGTTTACTGTGACATATGGAGTCCGCTGCTGCTGCTCCATCACGAGCTCTGGCATTTAGACAGGACGTGTTTCTGGGGTTAATGAAGACGAACGGCCGAGTCTGACGCCCGAGTTAGAAGTACGCAGATTAGATTGTAAGCAGAGTAATGACAGGATAGCGCCGTTAGTGGCTGTAGTACATGAGGAGTTACGCAGGCAGCCTGGAAAAATGACGTTAGGACTGCACAATATATCACAATCGAATCAAATATCAAACAACAAAGGCTGACGTTATTTTGATAATAATAATAATCCTCTACAAAGCTAAATCATGTACCTGTAGTTTAGACCGCTACAAACATGTTCATAAACTATTGCTGGTCAATATGGCAAAAAATATTATCACGATTTTCTTGGGCCCAGATCATGATTTTGATTTTATCACGATTCATGTTCACTTTGTATTTTTCTATTGCCTTTAATAGAGCTGCACGATTTAGGAAAAATATTGTATCTAATTGTGATTTTTCTGTGATTAGATTTGCGATGTATATTTTTAAAAGGATACATTTCAAACAAAACAAGACAAAACACAATTTTGTCAAGTTTTTGTCAATTTAGTTGTGTTTTTCATAATTAAACGCATCTTTGTCACTTTTTGTCACATCTTTGTCACTTTTAGTCACATCTTTGTCACTTTTAATCACATCTTTGTCACTTTTAATCACATCTTTGTCACTTTTAATCACATCTTTGTCACTTTTAATCACATCTTTGTCACTTTTAATCACATCTTTGTCACTTTTAATCACATCTTTGTCACTTTTAATCACATCTTTGTCACTTTTAATCACATCTTTGTCACTTTTAGTCACATCTTTGTCACTTTTAATCACACCTTTGTCACTTTTAGTCACACCTTTGTCACTTTTAGTCACATCTTTGTCACTTTTAATCACATCTTTGTCACTTTTAATCACATCTTTGTCACTTTTAATCACATCTTTGTCACTTTTAATCACATCTTTGTCACTTTTAATCACATCTTTGTCACTTTTAATCACATCTTTGTCACTTTTAATCACATCTTTGTCACTTTTAGTCACATCTTTGTCACTTTTAATCACATCTTTGTCACTTTTAATCACATCTTTGTCACTTTTAATCACATCTTTGTCACTTTTAGTCACATCTTTGTCACTTTTAGTCACATTTTGTCACTTTTAGTCACATCTTTGTCACTTTTAGTCACATCTTTGTCACTTTTAATCACATCTTTGTCACTTTTAGTCACATCTTTGTCACTTTTAGTCACATCTTTGTCACTTTTAGTCACATCTTTGTCACTTTTAGTCACTTTCAGTCACATCTTTGTCACTTTCAGTCACATCTTTGTCACTTTTAATCACATCTTTGTCACTTTTAGTCGCGTTTTGTTGCATTGAGTCACATTTGTTGTCTGTGGGTGTATTTTTGTCGCTTTTGAACTCATTTTTATCGCTTTCGGTTGTGCTTTTGTCGCTTGATTCAGAACATGTTTGTACAAATCCAAACTACAGTGTTAGCAGTTTGTATTCAAATCAAAGCAAGACATTTTGTTGTTTTGTGGAGGAAATGATTGCACTTCAGCAATTGCAGCCTTTGTGATTTGCTAAATACATCCATTAAAATTGCGATTTTGTGTGGATTTGGTTTAATTGTGCAGCCCTGGTCTTTAAGAGGTAAATAAAGTCATCTGCTCAGAGGCTTCAGAGGCTAAACAACAGGAGAAAAAGTGTGTTTGAACAGACAGCAGCATTAAAGAGACAAACAGTCAATCACGTTTCATAAAAATAGCAGATTGTCACAGGGACGAGCTCACGATTCAATGTTTATCATTGTTTCACCCAACACTATCATAAACTCATTTGTGTATTACTTTATCAGTTCAAATGTCAGTCTTCTGTTGTGTTAATGCTCCTGCAGTTGTTTGCAATGAACATCGCCAATCTACTCACAATCACAATAATTGTCAGTTGAAAGTTTTTATTTTTTTTTTTTTTTTTTGTGCAGCGCTACTTTACAGGTTTGTAGCCTGCAGAAAGTAATGATTGTTGTGAGAGGAAACAATATACGATGTGTAAAAAGCATCAAGATCTGATTTTTTAAGGGAGGAAAAGTAAAATTTAAAGTGCAAATGGGGTCCATGCCTGTGCCACTGTGTCTGGTTCTTTAATTTGGTACCACTTTATAATAACTACATCTTATTTTGCCTTAATAAAGCATTAACAAATACTTAATTAATAATAAATATATAGTTTATTAAACATGATTCAGGATTAGGAACTACTTAATTAAGGTTAAGGTGAGGGTTAGGGTTAGAAATTAGGGTTGGAATATTTGTTAAATAGTTACTAAGTCTGAATCATTCTTAATAAAAAATGTATTATGAATTAAGTCTTTGTTCATGCTTTATTAAGGCATGAATAAGTGTAGTTATTATAAAGTGTTACCTTTAATTTTTGTAATGGGGATTGTTTAGTTTTACTTTTTGATGAGGAAGTTACTCAGGAAACACCAAAATGGCAAATTATCTCATTAAATCCATGACTCTGACTTTTTTTTCCACACACGGCGCACTGGCTGAGCTAAGTTACATTAGCTAAATCCTCCATTGAAGATACATTAAAGTTGTGGCACCAGATTTTCAAACCGCAAAAGGAGGAAGTATTTAAATCTGTCTAATTAGTTCCCTTCTCTCACAAACCCTTAGACATATTTGTGCACATTAATTTTCACAGCTTTAAAACTGCTTTTTCCAGATGATGAAGTGAAACCGGGGCAGACCGCCAAAGCTCAATCAATCAGAGCGCTGCATTTGGCTCTTATTTACGGGTTACGAAAGAAAAAATACGTTATTATAAGATGCAGATGGCGCATAGCGATCTAATTTGCTGCTTTTTACGAGATACTACATGAAGGGATAAACAAAATGTACTCAATTACAAGAAAAAGTCAGGTAGCCCAGGTTTAAGGTCAACGTTCTATCCACAACATAGACTTTCTTTTTTTACTAACAATGAAAACATGAAATTGATTATAGTTTAAAAAACAGCAGCAATAGTAGCACCTTAGCAGCTGTATAAAAATAAAAATATTCTGCATTTTTCATATTCCTTTAAACATGCTCTTGACTGCCTTAAAGTTTTAAAACAAAAAAAAAGAGTTTCTTATTCAGTCTATGACCTTACTATCTTACTGAGTGCATCCAGTCAGCAGATGGTGCCGGCGTTATATACAATCAAGTGAAGTTAGCGCCGAAAAGATTTGTTTGTAATGCAGATTTGTTGCAGCAGTTATCATGTTTACGCGAAAAAAATTCTCAGAACGAGTTTAGCTATGATTTAAGGATTAATAACCGCGGAAGATTCTCGGATAAATGACGTAGATGATCTGAAAATATGTCCCGGATCGAGGGAGTTCAGCAGAAAGTGTGTTTGACGCTCGGAAGGGGAGGATTTTTCTAATGAACATTCCTCAAAACAGCGTGAATGCAGCTCCAGGTATGTTTTTGACAACAGAACATTGTTAGAACATGGTTTAAAGCTTAAAAAAGTAGCAGAATATGTGCCCTTTAATGAAAAACTCCAAAAAGATACCGACCTCTTGTCCGCGGGTCCTCTTCCTCCTCCGTCTCCATGCCCAAGTCCTCACTGCCACCACTAGAGGGCACTCTCAGGGACGTCGGGCTCCCGGGGGACCTGCTCGTCTCCTAAACACACACAAAACACTCCTCATCAAAGTTATCTTATCTAATGAATGAGTAACCGTGACCTCTGCGATAAACCCTGCGTAGGAGTTTATTATCACACAGCTCCGTGGGGTTTTATGTAACGTTACCTGGGCAGCATTGGGGGCAGAAGTCAGGGCTTTGTTGATGCCGTTTGGTGAATTTGGTCCAAGTTTTCGTTCTAAGAAAACCTCCTTTGCGCAGGCGTAGCACCAGACTCGGAGCGTGGTGAGGTTAACGGTCAAGTTGTGTCTCGTGTCCTGAGGAAAAACAACAAAAAACAAAAAAAAAAACATGACATGATGAATATAGACTTTGAATTGAAGAAAACAAATATCTAAATTTCTAACAATATCAGCTGACAAACCACAATCTAATGGTAAAAACATGTTGAGGCACGCACATTTTGCAGCAAGTGGTTACCCATTTCCTTTTCTGTTTTTATGAGTCATATTTTATCCATTTAGTCTTGGCAACCAGACCAGGGCTGTCGTCAACTGAAGACATTATTGGACGACTAAAAGTGTGTAAAGGGGTGTAAAACTGACAAAAGCTGTCAAAACTTTTCAGCATCTCTATGATCTGCAAATGTATCTGACCAAAGTTGTACTCATAAGACGACGACGACACAATTTATACAGAAAAAAGTATTTATATATAAAATGTAGATTAAACTAATGAAATTAAAGTAAAATAATCGACGAATACAAACTGTGGTCGACAACTTAAGGTCAACATGATATATTTTACACCATCATATAACCACCAAACAAACGTTCACCCCTCAAACATACTTTACTCACTACACTAATTTGCAGACTTTTTTAAAGAGAACTAGTAATAGATAAATAGATTTCTTGTAACAATATTTCTGAAATGATTTACGTTGCACCTTTTAAGCCTTTAAAGTGCCTATGACAGGTTAAACTACTCATGTAACTAAAATACAGGACAGATAAATATATTTGAAGTTTTGTTAAAAATAATTACACATTTCATCATTTTTAGCCTTTTTTTTAGTTTTTTGATATCACTTCCTGGTTGCAAAAGACAACATCACACTAGGAAATGACTCTGTTCACTGGGCTAAAACTCGGCGAATGTCTGAGATTTTTTTGTCCGACAAATCAAAATACATGTGAACGCCTTTATTTTGTTGAATTCATGTTTTAAGGGTAAAATAAAATGTTTCTTTTGGGTAAATTATGCAAAACCTTTGGATGGAAAGAGTCTCCACAGTGTGATGTCATCAGTTTATTACTTCCTGTAATTGTAAACATATTTTTCAACTTTTCTCCACAAACTGTGACTTGATTGGTGTAAAACAATAATTTTTATGTACATTACGTATTAATACACCAAATAAAATCAAAATTAGAAAATTGTTAAAAACCTGTCATACGCACTTTAAAAGCTGTTTTGAGGTATAATCCTGTACCATTCTTTATACTTAAAAACTTAAATCATTGTACATTATTAAGTTTGAGCAGGGCAAAATGACAAAAAACAAACAAAAAAGTTCGATTGATTTATGACGAATCTCTTAAATTGCATTTCGTCTTATTTAAAACAAATACAAATGGCATTCAACCTTAATTTACTCATTATCATTTAAAACAAAAACAGTCAATAATCTTCCTCCAAAGTCTAAAAATTCTTTTACTGAAAGCAGATTGACTGTAAAGCTTTCAATTAAAAAGACCAAAACTGATCATTGACAATTAGAAATAAATTAAATCTCAATCTGTATTAAACTTTGAACCAATTATTATGTGTTTTAAATAAGATAAATCAAAGGAAATTCTAAATTGAAGTCAATTTTGTCAGCGGGATAAAGGAGAACCATGACACCACTGCCACCATTTTGTGTTAAAATGTTGTGTATTTATGCAGTTTTCCCTTACAGTTTAGTAAGCTAGTGACCAGACGGATAAAAAAAATACATCTGAGTTGAAGGAAGTGCATTCTGATATCAAAATATGGAGCAAAATGCCACGGTTTTCCTGACCCACTCCGGTGCGTGCTCTGGTCTAGTGCCGTTTCCCTGCACAAACCCAAACGTGAGCAGCCGATCCGAGCAGCCGAACGTGCATTATTCATGAGACGGCATTAGCCTCGAGCTGCAGCAGAAGGCTTAAGGGACACAGAGACGTGGACTTCACATGTAAATCATTTAACAAGAAAAGGACCAGGAACCGGGGGACGCCAACATCAACCGACGAAAAGATTTGAGTCAGTGTCGGGCGCAATAATAAAGTGTAAAAGTCAGATGGGATTGTTGGACTTGATGTTTTATGGTGAAAATGTGGATAAAAATGTAAGAAACAAGCTAGGATAAGTCATTCTTTTTGAAGTACAACCTTTCTTAATGTCCTGTCTTTATATTGAACGAATATTATGGTGACGCAAACATAGAATAATATACAAGAATACCGAGGCGATACGTTTTAAAAGAGGAAGTAGATGTAATGTTTCGCTTCCAGTAGCTTTTCCTTCCTTGCATGTAAATATAAATAGTCTGATAAATTATTCTTATTTCTGTGTTCTAGCAAAAGAAAGTAGATTAAGATTATAAAACTGCTTTAGATTAAACTATTCAAACAAAGAGTAAAACGAAAGATGATCGATATTATCTTTTATAATTATGTTTATTTAGTCATTCTGCTTTTTAACAGTTTTAGCTCTCATGATAGCGGCAATTTGCAACACAATTAAAACTAAATATAAATGACCAGGATTGTTTTCATAGCAATTGCCCAGTTCGGCTTTCATAAAATGCAAGTTCAAGAACAATTGTGGCCATTTTGAAGTGTGAACCCGGGCTTAAACGGCGAGCAGCTCCTGAATCCTCCAGAGTACTAATTAAACATGCTGATTCTTGGAAGAAGGTTTCAAAATGGCTTCTGTGAAAATAAACAGGAAGTGACTCGTGGGAGCTGCACTCTGATAACCAAGCCATAAATGTAATCAACAACCAAAAAAAACATGTTTATATGATCAGCTAAGTGACTGGACAGTGGGCTGAGACAATATAAACAGTGTATTCAACAGTCCCACAATCATGTGCTCATTTACAATAACAAACTGTGCTGAGCGGTGGATAATAATATTAGTCGTATAATAGTATTATCTTCTTTAAAGTGCGTATGACAGGTTTCTATGATTTTCTAATTTTGACTTTATTTAGTGTATTAATATCTGTTGTAAATAGAAATTATAGTTTTACACCAATCAGGTCGCTGTTTGTGGAGAAAAGATGATAAACAAGTTGAAAAATACAGGAAGTAAACAAACTGATGACATCACACTGGGGAGACAAATGTTATGCATAATTTACACAAAATAAACTACTTTTTTGACCATTTAAACATGAATTCAACAAAATAAAGGTGCTCACATTTATTTTTATTTGTCATATCAAAATAATGTGACATTAGATGAGTTTTGGCCCAGTTTACAGTGTTGTTGCTGCGGTAATTTCCTAGCGTGATGTCATCATTTACAACCAGGAAGTAAAATTAAAAAGCTAAAAATTGCGAAAACTGTGTAAAATTTGTAAAGAATTTTAGCTAATTTTGAAATATGTTTATCTGAACTACATTTTGGTTAAATGAGTCGCCAAACCTGTCATGGGCACTTTAACCCCATTTAGTCAATTTTGTTTTTATTGTTTGATATGAACAAAAGTAAACAACAATAGCCAATGATCTCTGGAATTTTCTGTCACTGAAATGTCTAATAAACTAGATAAAAACATATATATTTCACATATTGTAGTGGCAATATTGTTATGAAGCACTCTTTAGTTTTAATCTTTTGAAATGGGAGTAATTGTGATTGGATTTAGGTCTGGTTAGGACACTTGGGTGAAAAAGTGGCATTTGTCATACGTCGCAATAAACATGTAAATGAGGTAAATAATTTGAATATCGTTCTGCTCTGAACAACACAGAGTCTTCAACAGATTACGTTCACATTGTACAATTTTATGCCATCATTTCGGAAACAGAGCAAAGACCCTTTTACCTTATTCTGGGCCTTATTCCGCCATGTTTTTTCCGTTGTAGTTTACACAGGGAAGACGAGCGCAACAGAAAATAAGTTCTACATGGACTAAAAAGCTGTTTTCAGAACGCTCAGGAAATCGGTGCATTGCTGTCTTGTTGTTGCTCGTGTTCATTAAACATTTTACACAATTCAATCTACTTTATATAATGTTTTAGCGCTGAAACTTGTCCCTCGTTGCCATTTACATGAACGAGGTTCTTGTCAAACTGTAAGTGCCTTTACTACAGCCGTGTCGTATTTTAGTCGTTTAGTCGATTAGTCAGTTGATGGTGTTTTAGTCGACCAACATTTTCATTAGTCGGCTAATTATTTTGTTTCAATTAAAAGCATTTATACGACAAAACAGTGAAAAAGTGAAGATATGGAGTGAATTAGCGAAAGACTTTGGAGTGACTCATGACTTTAATCTCATTTGTATACATATAAATACACTGTTTCCTAGTACATTTCTGTATAGGTTGTTTTTTTGCATGAACACCAATGCAGTTGTATTTTTTGGTGCAGTTTGGATCAGATACAGAGAGATACTTCATAGTTTTGATATATTTTTGCCACACCCCTTTTTAATCAATTCGGTTGATAGTCGAAAACAGCTTTATTGACCTTATTCTGCCCCGCCCACTTTTGCAGTTTTTTGCACTTTTGTTGTAAACGCACTTCCATTTGACGAGAACTCCGTTAAAGCTAATGATGAACGAGGGAAAAGTCTCGCCGCTAAAATGTTACATAAAGTAGATTGATTTGTGTAAAATGTTTAATGAACACGAGCAACAACAAGTCAACAACGCACCGATTTCCTGGTCAGTCTGAAAACGTCTTTTTAGTCCATGTATAACTTATTTTCTGTTGAGCTCGTCTGCTCCATGTAAACTAATACGACGGAAACAAGACGGCGGCGCGTACGGCAACTTCCGGAATAAGGTGAATAGGATCTGTGGAAAATAGAGGCAAAAGTGGGCGGGACGGAATAAGGTCAATACAACTAATATTCACCGTGTTTGAAAGAAATATCAAACCGCACATGGATTTATTTGGGATTTTTTTCCACAAATGCATAGTTTAAAATCGTTTTAACTGACATCAATCACTTTCTGAGTTTATTGTGTGCAAATAATTTCACTTTTGATTATTTACTCAGACAGCGAAGACGATGAAGTTTGTGCCAGTTTTTGTTTCGTGTGAATAGTCCCAGTAATTACAGAGATATGAACCATAAACCGGGTCAACAATACTGCAATCTGACGGTTAAAACAGCAAATTCCACCATATAATATAGCTCAGTTTTAAAGTATAGGGATTACAGAATGTCATGTGAATGCAACCCATTACTTTTCGCTTTTTAAATTCCTTGCCGTGACCTGAAGTGCCTCGTACTGGTCAAAGCACAAGCCTTAGCAAACACTGCGCTGCTCGGAGGCTCGTAAAGTGTAACCATAGAACTAAAACTGAAACCCCTGCACTTCCCAAAGGATTGAGGTATTACTAATGGATGAACCGCTGCTGAAATTGTTCCAAACACTGAGATGGAGTCAGACAGCAGCAGCAGCAGCAGCAACGGCCTGATGATTTTTTAAACAACGTACACCTCACTTAAGAGGCAAAAAGTGGCACGTGCAACTCTGAGCTCGAGACGAAAACGGATTCAAATGTAACAGCGAGAGGCGTTTTATCCGGGCTCAGGGGAACGGGGATGTCCTCGAGTGACACTACTGGCCCAGTTTTGCTGCCGGATAAAAGATTTCAGTGTCTCAAACGTTTGTTAAAGGAAAAATATTATGCACTGTTTGTATCTTTATGATGAAAATGCTTTTGTGTAGCTCTGTTTTCAAATGTACTGTTTTAGATCTTAAAATAATCTACTGAAAGCACACGTTATACTTTGATCCCTCGTCAGGATTTGGTGTCCGCATGCTATCGTGGCAGCAGAGGGAATTAACATGGGGAAACAAACAAAAGGTAGCTGGGAAATTTGGCTCTGAGAGAGTGGAGTCACTAAACAAGATTAAAAAGACGAGCGTAAGTTAAATACAACTCCAGGTACGTTTTTGATTAGGGAACAATGTTATAGCTTGGTTAAGAGCTCAAAAAGTCAATTTAAATATGTTTCCTTTCAAACATATGTTTCCGATCTAGTGCTGTAGTCGACTAAAGACATGCCATATCTACCGATTAATCAACTAAAAGGGGGTGGGGTAAAATATATCAAAACTATCAAGTATTTCCATGTATCTGACCCAAACTGCACTCAAAAGAACACAACTGCAGAGGAATTCATGCAAAAACAACAATTTTATAGAAAAGTACTAGGAAACTGTTTTATATGTTGGTCTCCAAAATCTTCAGCAAACACGTTCCCTATTTTCTTGTTTTTTTGCCATAGAAATCCATTAAAATCTAAATAAAATAATTACTCAACTAATAAAAATGTTGGTCGACTGCTTACCATCGACTGATTAATCCACTAAAGGTATACAGCCCTATTCCGATCTCTCTATTAATTGTGAAATAATAAATAAACCCCCCATGAAATCCACAGTGGCTACTTTTTTTTAAAGGTGTTTCTCCTCCAGTGGAGTCCCAAAAGCCATGAGTTAGCAGATGGGATTGTTGCAGAGGAGAGTTAGTTTCAGCACCAGCTACCAAATCCCAGCCCACTGCACAAGGCTACGACCTGTTAAGATGCTGTTGAAGTGACCTTTAAACGGACAAAAAAAGACTTTTTTGAGCTTGTAATCATGTTATAACATTCTTCCTTCGTCGAAAACATAATTGGAGTTGTATTTAGCTTCATTCAGGCTTGTTTGATGAATCCTACTTAGTAAGTCCTGTCCCTTTGAGCCTCAGAAAACATTTTTTTTAAGTGACATCAGAGATAGAGCTCCAGATCTTCTGCTTTGTTTTAAATACATAAATCATCAGCAGACTCATTTTTAGCACTTCTGCCATCTAATCGGGCTCATTTACATGTCATTACATGTCAGGGGCATGCTAGGTTTGTTAATCTACCTTCCCCAATTCCCTCCACTGCCTGTAGATGGAGCTCCAACTCAATGCCGACATGAGAATTGAATATAATATGAATATGATTTGTTCTTTAACACAAGATTCACAAAACAACAACAACGGTTAATTTTTTTTTTTTTTTAAATCATCGATTCCCCAAATAATCAAATTTCCCTCAAAACCAAGAGCAGCCACATCATTTGTATTTGTTAATTTCTAAAACTATTTTTGTAATTGCTCTTATTTGACTTGGCTTTACATTTTTCACTACTTTAAATTGTGATGGAGTCAAAGAGAGGAATATCCGTTTTATTCTTTTTAGATGAACTATGTGGTGCACTTTAGAAACTACCGTGGATGGAAAGTGGATTGGAGAACGACATCCGTGCTTTTATTAGCTGCTTTCACTTTCTGTCATGTAAAACCAAAGCTGCTGCTGTAACAAGAGAGACATTCTGTTCTGGTTACACAAACACAGATGACGCTGACATTGATTTTTCTCACCTGTGAGTGGACAGTGCTGTGGTCAGTGTGAGACTCTCCACAGCCGACGTACGAACATCCATTCTGAGGAAGAGAGAAAAGACACAGAAGAGATGTTAATGTTTAGATACTTCAATAAAACATAGTCCCAATGTGTGCCCCTTTCACGACATTATTTTTCCATAGTCATTGTTAAATATTTAAATCTGTAATTACTTTTGAACATTGGCCTTGGGACTTGACATGGACAGAACAATTTTGGAAACATTTCTAAATCGCAATTTCGTAACCATTAGGCGTGCCACTATAACAAATTCCCTTAAAGTTGCTGACACAGTAACCCTAAAGCTGGATAATCCCAAACAAAGTCGTGAAAAAAATGAGCTACAATAAATAAATAACAATGGTGTCGATGTTGAGTCAGAAAAGTTACTTATTTCACTCTCTATGAATCAAATTGTGTGCAAAAACAAAGAAAGTTCCCCAAAATGCACGCATAACATCTACATGATAAATATTGAGCCCCAAATAAATTGTTTTTTTCTATCATATTTTGAACAATAAGTCTATTTAGTACTTATTGTAGCAGTCCTAGTAACAATATCCTGCATTAAACATCCTTTTTGTATCAATCATTACTTTGTTTCTTAAGCATTTGCTCCAAGAAAACAATGCATTTACAAAATGGAGCTTGTAATTCTATATACTGTGACAGTCCACCATATTGTTGACAATATTTTGGTTACGGTTACATCCCTAATTTTGGCAAGATTAAAGTGCATATGACGGGTTTTTATGATTTTCTAATTTTGACTTTCTTCAGTGTTTTAATACCGCTTGCAAGTTTGTGGAGAAAAGTTGAAAAATCTGTTGACAATTACAGGAAGTAAACAAACTGATGACATCACACTGGGGAGATAAAGGTTAAGCATAATTTACACCAAATGAACTACTTTTTTGACCCTTTAAACATTGATTCAACAAAATAAAGGTGTTTACATGTGTTTCTCTTTGTCAAATGAACAAAATCTGTGACATTAGATGAGTTTTGGCCAATGTACAGTGTGGTTGCTATGGTAATTTCCTAGTGTGATGTTATATTTTACAACCAGGAAGTCAAATTTAAAACCTAAAAAAAGCTAAACTGGGGTAAAAATGTGTAAAGATTTTTAGTAGAAATTTGACTATATTCATCTTGATGGCATTTTAGTTAAATGTGTATTTCAACCTGTCATAGGCCCTTTAAATTCGCAGCGCTGATTTTAAACGTCCAGAAGCATTAACGTTTGACAGAAGAATATTTTGTTCTTTGCAGAGAAACTTAAGTTACCTAAAAAACTGCGGTCCCATTTACTGTTACCACTCAAATTGAAATTCCATAATGCTTGGTTTAAAATAAACTACTGTCGCTGCCTCACCTCGAGACAGGCCCACAGATTTGGTCCTCCCACTTCACAGTCTTGACACTGGCCCTGGAAAGAGGAGAAGTCAAGACGTTTATACTAATGTCGCTTTGATTGCAGTTTGCCCACACATCATCGCAGTTGTTCATTCCGACTCACGTGAGACTTCTGAATGAGTTCCTCTTTGGTGATTTCCCCCACACAGTCGAGGTGGGGGCAATCGGAGCTGGAGCCTGGAGGCATCACTCAACCCTGGGATCTGAACAAAGCAAAGAGGAAAAGGTTGAATGTCAGCGTTTAAATCCCATGTTGCAATTATTGTGAGATGAAATATGAAGCAATGTTTAGTTCAGTTGTTAAAAATGAAATTCTTGATTTATTTCATTTTGTTATATTGTCAAACATAACTTTTCCAGTCTGAGGAAGTACTTTGAAAGATAGAAGGTATATGTCAAAAAATGGATCATATTGAAATGGCTGTTTTGGATATTTGTACATTTAAAATATCAAGTATATTAAAAAGCAGAAGGTTAAAAATGCTGCATATAAAATGGAAAGAACAGAAAATGGCAGAGTAATCGTCCAGAGAAAGTTACAAAGTAATGTCCGTCTTTCATTTTATGGTCCATTCACATTTTGTGCTATACTTGAATCAAACGCTTCCATTTCTATTCATGCTTATTAAACTCTCCATATCCTATGACATTTAAATATCAATGGAAGCATTGTTAAACTCGTCCATAAAGAGCAGTAGTTCCTTTTTAGTGAACATTTTATTGTGCACAATTACAAAATTATTTTCCACCTGCATCTTCCCAGTCGTACAAGAGCAGTGGATGGACGTTAAAAAGCCAGACGTCGTATTCTGAGTCACCTGCATGAGACCAGTTTTGTGCCGCCATCATGTCTGACATGACTGTTCATCTTTTATTGTCTGTTATTCACGCAGTCACTGTCGACGACTCGCCTCCACACAATCTATTGTAGCAGTGACAAGAAGGAAGTGTTTCACATCAAACTCAATGGCAACTGAACACACAATGATTATACAGACTTTTTAAGATTTTGGGTTTATTTCTGCAGACGGAGACTTACTACAGAACAATATGATTTGCTCCTAAACAGGACCAAAAGAGATTAAGCTGCTACAAGAGGCAAAAGACAAAAGTGGTAGTGGCATCAACTTCATACTAGAAACAAACTCCTGAGCGTGTTTGAGCCATCAGTATACCAATAACATCTGTAGTTAGGGCTGGGCATTATGATAACATTATTTATCATAACTTTTTCCTCATATTGCCAAATTACATGCATTTTTCTTCTTAAAAAAAAAGGGATGGTCTGATATGGATTTTCCACTTTTGCCTCTTTTTGCCTCAGATCCGCACTTCACACGTCAAGTAACTTCTGGTTTGACTAGAGGTACGTTCATGCAAATGGCAAAGGAGGGAAAAGTCTAGCAACGAAAAAAAGTATATAAAGTAGATTGATTTGTGTAAAATGTTTAATGTACACGGGCAACAATGCACCAATTTCCTAGCCGGCCTGAAAATGGCTTTTTAGTCTGTTTAGAACTTATTTTCTGTTGAGCTCGTCTGCCCCAGTAAACTAATACAACCGAAAAAAGATGGCGACGTCCACAGAAACTATTTGAAATAAGTTGAATAGCAACGCATAAAAAAAATAAGTTAAATTATAGTACGGTTAACAAATTAACTTTTTAAAAAATAATAATGCATTTATATGGAATAAAAAGAAAGTGTTGCTTGCTGTTGATTGTGTAAACATGCAGCCACATTTTAGCAAAATAGTCCTCTATTATTTAAATTGTATTCATTAGTTTGTTTTTAAAAAATGAAATCTGAGACACTGAGGACAAACTGGGAATGACAGAGACTAGGGATGTGCAGAAAAAAAATGCAAAATATCACCTACGATATCATCAAAACATCAACTAATACCCTTAATATAACACAAACTTTTAACCAGTACCATTTAAAGTTTTAAAGCTGATCTTTCAATTAGGATTACAAATGACTGAATCTCAGCTGATTCAAATTGTATTAATAAAACAGCCCTACCTCGTGTTATAATGTTATGGCTACTGTTACTGGCTAATGGTGTTTGTTTTTTATCTTTCTAGCAGGCCATATATATATATAAACATAGTAGAGGAGGAGCTAACTTATCACTAACAATATATCTCCTACATGTGACTACAACAAAGTCTGATAAGATATAGATTCATTCATAACAGTGGATTTTACATAATGCATTGCTGCGCAGACACCCCACTACATGCTGGTATTAATGTTTTGAAAATAAAGTGGTGGTGGCTGTTAATATTAAGTCTTTGTTGATATTATAACATGACAACACAATCCATAGCCACAAACCCGACAAACCGCTCTACAGACAGCGCTCCAGGGCCTGTGCATGCTCTCTATGAGGAAGAACACAAAGAGCTTGATTCAGGGATGTTATTAAGTGGCAAAGGTTTGGCTTTAAACCTTTCAGTGGTTAAAATTGAGCTTGGTGGTATGATAAATTATATGAATAGATCTGCACATTCTCCTCCTGTCTGTTCTACCAAATTGACAACTTACTAATTTACAATGGCCTGCTTTTATCGTAGTTTTTCAACTCATGCACCTGCTTTTATCATATTTTTTTGCTCTCTCTGCATCGTTTTTTTTTTTTTACATATACCTTTCTCCATGTTTGTTTCACGTTTGCACCTTTCACAAAGAAATACAATCCAAGTTTGTGTTTGTCTCTTTCCAATTACTCAAACATGCATGAAACAATCAAAATACAACCCTTGAGTAAGTGAGCGACGAGAGAGCACCGTTATAAGTTGATTAAAAGCTAGCAAAAGTGAATTATACATAACATACCCCCTTTTAACTTACATAGACTCTGATAAAAGCGTTGAAAACTAAGCACGGTGATGACGATGATGATAGCACAACGCAATTAGATGGAATCCATTGCCAGAAACCAGATAAACTGCTCAGTGTGAAGCAGCGCTCCCGGGGATGTGCAAGGCTGCAGACTGTGAGAGGCTGTGTGTGCACAAAGGGGTGTTGATTCAGGGTGGGGTCGACTCCACACGTGAATCACACATCCACTTTTGTTTATAACCACGGCGTGCAATTATTTCAATCACAAAATAACATGACAAACAAAGGGAAGCATCACGTAGAACGCATTGTGCAAGAAATAATAAACGCTCAACCTGCAATGTGACGTTTTGCATGCTAGCTACGAGACTGCAAATCGAAAGTAATGCGAATTTTGCACGTTTGACATTTATACTATGACATACTATGGTTGGTGTATTACTAAGTGACTGTGGTTTTAAAGGTATAGTTAGGTAATGTAATAGTGCCTGGTATCGGCTTGATGTCTTACTCAGGTTGAGCTGTCAAAATCAGGCGAGGCGGTGACAGCGTCATGCACTGTTAGCTCCTGCGCCGATCCCGTTAGCATTAGCCCGACAGCAAATATTAACCATTTATTGCATTGTCCAATTGTGAGGCCGGGTTTAATCCACAATATATGTTACAACACAACCGGTCGCTGTATTTGGCAACGTTATGTGCTTCGATATCCGAATGATTAATAATTTACATCGATGCCCATCAATGGATGCTAACTAGCTTTATCATACCTAGCATTCCTGCATTAACACTACACAGCAGGCATTAGCAGCACGTAGTTCAGGAATGACAACAATGACAGGCTCAGTTTTACCTTTAAACTACGTAGATGGAGTCCGGTTCAAGTAGATACGATAAAATCCCACATCCACAGATTCAGTCCATAATAAGAGACATATTTCAGTGGAAATGCTTCAGTTTAAAGTCCGAGCGTCGCCCGCTGCTGCGCTCTGCGTGGTTTCCAGCGTTACACAAGACCACGCCTCTTTCCGGTCACATTCAAATGATTCAAACTCAGCAGAAGAGCGACTTTATTCTGCTTTTAAAAAATGTTTATTGAACTTTATAATTACTCTCGTGATCAATTTAAATAAGTTTTTGTTCTTTAGCGTTTATTAAGACATTTACCATTATACAAAATGACTTTTTGTCATCAACTACATAGTCTACTGCAATCATGTTCGTGAATTTCAGCTTCCTATGTATGCTGTTATAAGGACGAGATTTTCATCACTGCCATGAATATCACGACCTATAAGTAGTCAGTAACTTTTGTGTTTTGCTTCATTCCTATATTTTTGCTTTTGTGAAAATATTATTTCTTCTGAAATAGACTGATCTCTCTACTAACTTGCAAGCGCCCATCATTCTTTACTGTGCACAAGAAGTGGATTTTTCGTCCATCCATCCATCCATTTTCTACCGCTTATATGTAAAATAATACAATTTAATAGCATTTATTCTTGTACAAATGTATTCTTTTTGTAGTCGCTTGAGTAGTGTGGGACAAATATTCTGAAAATAAATAATTTAGCCAGATTTCTAGACAGTCAGAAAATGCATGTTTCCTCTTTTTTCCCATCACATTTACTGGTCAAATTGGTGTCTTTCCTTGGTCAGTTCCATTGGGCGCGTTCAGGCGTTCAGAGGTAGTGGTAAACACATCCCAAACGCCACCTACTGTCCTAAATGTACAATTACTAATACAATACATGTAATGGACTTGAGACGTTTGTATGGGAAATATTGTGTTCTGGGATTTGATGTGTGTGTAATTTATTTGTTTTATGTTTATTTGTTTATAGAGAGATGCTTACTGTTCTATTTTTTTACATGGCATCTTGCAATGTTTAAAAACAGTATGCCGTACATAACGTACTAGTAACGTACACACATACACACACACGCACGCAATTTTTTTTTTTTTTTTTTTTTTTTAAGAATTATGTATGGCAGTTTTTTTTTTTTCTCATTCTTGCAATGTCATATAAATACCAGTGGAGGGGGTAGTAGCTCCGTGAAGGTGTTGAATCAGTGCTGTAAGATTTAATTCTAGTAAGTTCTAAAACCCACTGCCTTGCCTACTTTGCTGGATCACCTCTACTTCCTATACCCTTCCTACACAACTATTTACTTGAATGAGCTACATTCTGTTTATGTATTTATTTATCTTCTATACTTTATTTATTTGCTACTATTTTATTATTTCTGCTGTTGTGTTTATTCCTTATTTATTGTTTTTATTGTATTTTATTATTGTTTTATTTTGTCTGCTTTTGTGTGGTAATTTCTATTAAATAAATCAAGTACTGTATATAAGGCTCTGGGTAGTGGAGCTTTTATTTTGAAGTGCGGCTCCGTGCGTGGAGGGGGCGGGGCGTGTCTCTGTGCGTGCCGTGCGTGCTTCTCTGGTCCTTCACTTTGAGCGGCGGAGGTCAAAACTGGCGGTGAACTCCTTCTAAGGTAAATTCTGCTTTAAAAACACAATGCCATCTCTTTTATTCAAATCTGTCACATAAACCATTTGACACTGATTGGTTTAGATGCATTTTTGTGCCTGGGTCATGACGTGGTTGTACCGTTATTCCATGTGTTAGCCGTTAGCTTCAGTTACGTTACAATTGTGAAACAGATTTTAACCATGTGCTGTCTGCTACAAAAACTGTCTTATTAATTCCCCTATACTTTGGCTTAATTGATAATCCATGAGTTCTATGATGAATGGCCTACTTCTAGTTGAATAATAGATAGATGAGATTAGTTGTGTTATAAACAATTAATGCAAGATAAAAACTAAGGTAACATTAGGTTTTGTTGAGCTCTCAAGGCAAAAAAAATGCAAGTTGTCTATTGACCTAACTTTATATCGTCAATTTGCATTTGTTAACTATCCTGCTGGAACATTATGGCATTAGGACATCTACTCAGGACACTGTGATGGGTGATAGTATGCCATAATATCCCACCTTTAAGAAGACATTTAAAGAAAGGACATTGATGAACAATAAAAATAATTAAAAAGTGTTAAGTTGGGTATGTTTTCTGTTGATTTAAATGCATGACTTGTTGATACATAACAGAAAACAATAACAATATTCAGACGATATTTTCACAATGCATCAAATGTGTCTGTAAATGTCTCTGTTGAAGTTCAAATATTGCACAAAGCATGAATGGACCATAAAATCAACCACAAAAGTGCAGAAATATCACTTTATACTCTTGCTTAGAGAATACACTAGACGTTTCTGTGTCTTTTTACTGTCTTCTTTAGTTTCTTTATTATAGACGATACACTTGATTTTCTAATTTTGCTAAAACAACAATTGTGATATTATCAATTTCACAACATGAGTTGCTTTCATGCTGCTACTTCGCAAGCGTTAATCATGTTATCTTTGGTGAATCATTAAACCAGACACTTCCCAGATGAATTACTGCATTTGTAAAATATTGTGCAAAATTATTACGTTATAAAGGCGTTGCTTCTCTCTATAAATAATGTGTTTTAATATCACTTTTCTTTCCCTCTTTCAGATGTTGAGGTGAAAAGCCGCTCACGATGAGGCC
Source organism: Rhinogobius similis (assembly GCA_019453435.1). Lineage (NCBI taxonomy): Eukaryota > Metazoa > Chordata > Actinopteri > Gobiiformes > Gobiidae > Rhinogobius > Rhinogobius similis. Next base: position 8,797,617 of record CM033632.1, read on the forward strand.
GGACACTCTGAGCTCGTCGCAACTGTCGGTGAGAACGGCTGCTCTGCGAATGGTCGATCTGCCGCTGTCCGTCTACGGCTCACTGACTCAGGTGAGGAATACAATCGCTCTAACGCTCGGTTGTTGTGAATTATAATCATGGAACACTCACACTCATCCGTTTGTTATGACATTTTGTATTTCTTATGTAAGTAATACTCGTTCTAGTTAGATAGCTGTTATCAGATTCACACAACTGGACTTAAGACTCTCCATTGCAAGACTTTATTTGTAATAATAGAACTTATTTCTCTGTTTATCTTCAATCATCAGATTTTAAATGTTGCTGCGTAAACATTTTGGCAGTTTTCAGATGTTTTGTGTGGAATTTATTGCATCACTTAAAGTATTGAAAACGTGTCCTAACTATTTTTAATAACAACACAATTAAATTTGGTCAGTTAATATAATAATTATTCACCTTACTTGATTTCTTTGTATCACAACACCCTGTATTTAAGTCCATTCATAAATACTTGTGTCATAGTTATGAATTAGTAGTACGATATTGCACTTTCTTGCACTTTCTTTTGGTCTTATTTGATTGTGACTAATCTCGAACCAGTTTTAATATAAATTAACTGTAATTAGGGCTGTAGTCTTTTAGTCGATTAATCGGTCGATGGTATCTTAGTCGACCAAGATTTTTATTAGTCGACTAATCATTTTTATTCATATTGCATTATTAGAAAATGATTTATGTGGCAAAAATTAGAAGATATGATGTCAGTTAGCTGAAGATTTTGGAGTCTTAACGTATAAATACACCATCTCCTAGTACTTTTCTGTACAAATAGTTGCTTGAACTCCTCTACAGTTGTTCTTTTGAGTCCAATTTGGTTTTGATAAATGGAAATACTTTACACTTTTGATGTATTTTTGCGACACCCCGTTTTAGTCAATTAATCAGTCGACAGGCAGACAGAAGTTGTGTATACCTTTCTTCATTATTCAAAAGAATGGTTAAGCCTCTCAAGCCTGACTTTCAACATTATTGCTCGTGTGTAATTATCAATTCACATTTTACTGTACATTTTCTTGGCTCTTTCGTCTTTTAATACAAGAAATGTATTTAGTAAAGTTGAATTACAGAAGCCATTGTTGAAGCCAGAGTTGTTGACAAAGCTCTTTGAATGGGAGGTATAATCCTTTAATTGCTTTAAATGCTTAGACAGTTTTAATCAGCAGATAGGCTCAGCACAACAGGCATGTAGAAGAAGAACACAAAGAAATACCACCTTTATGTCCGTGTCTTTCTGGTCTTAAATGCACATATTTATTCATTTTTATCTTTATTGTAGGTACACTTTCTGCTCATTGAATTTATTTGTGTTTGGCACTTACTGTAAATGCAGTTAGATATGTGTGTGTTCAGAGGGATTACTGCTGAAAAATGTGTATGTTTTTGTTACTGTCCTTTATTTATCCAATTAAATTTTTAGAAAAAGACATTTACAAGATAAAAAGTAAAAAGAGCTAACAAGTTGCATGGACAGAAGTTTCAAAACTATTTATTATTTACAAATGACACAACTCTTGAACATGCTTTGCTAAACGTTTTGACCAGATAATATTTCTGGAGACCAGCTAGAAATTATAAAAAAATATAAAATTTGTGGTTTAGACCTCATTTAAAGATACTGATTAATGGCAGCACAATTGATTATGATCGACTCGAAATTGCAATTTTAATGGACGCCTTTAGCAAATTGCAAAAACCTCCCCACAACAACAGTTTGTTTAATTCTGCATAAAAACAACAAACCTTGTAATTTAGATTTGAAATACACGGTTCTTGCATTAGTTTGTCAATTCATTTTTCAGACTTTTTGTCAGATCTCCTGGTTATGTTAAAAAGTGAACTTCGGGTTCATAATACCTTTCAGAAAAATCACAATTGGGTATTTCCAAATCGTGCAGCCCTACACTGATTCCATCATATACATCTATAACCCAGATGTCAGCAGAATATAATCCTCCTTCTTAACCGCTCATAATCTGTTATAAACTCCCGATTATTTAATGTTGTCTTTCTCTTCACTGCCAGAGTTTATGTAATCTGTGGTGTTTGGGAATATTCGGTTCAGTGAGGAGTTAATCCACTGCAGCGTCACTGTGCTTCTATTAATAGACACTAAACGGGACATCGCGCTTGAAATGGACTCTGTCAAAGTCTACGTGACAAGTCCCTCGAGGCTTGTGCACGTTTAACCGGCTTTAGATTTAAATGAACCGCTAAAACAAAGCAAGAATCACATGCATTTCAGAACGTGTTTATAGAGCTGTAAACTTTAGCAGGTTTTATTCATTAGAAGAAGAAGAACACATGCAGACAGAACATTTTGTTATTTGCAGAGGACATAGTGTTTCCAATTGATGATTTGCTAAAAGAAATAATTCATATTGCAATTCCTATCTGATTGTGACTAATCTCGAAGCTGTTTTAACATAAATTAACTGTAATTAGGGCTGTAGTCTTTTAGTCGATTAATCGGTCGATGGTATCTTAGTCGACCAAGATTTTTATTTCTCGACTAATCATTTTTATTCATATTACATTATTAGAAAATGGTTTATGTAGCAAAAATGAGAAGATATGAAGTTAGTTTGCTGAAGATTTTGGAGTCTTAACGTATAAATACACCATCTCCTAGTACTTTTCTGTACAAATAGTTGCTTGAACTCCTCTACAGTTGTTCTTTTGAGTCCAGTTTGGTTCAGATAAATGGAAATACTTTACACTTTTGATGTATTTTTGCGACACCTCGTTTTAGTCGATTAATCAGTCGATAGGGCTGGTATTTAGTCGATCAAGAATTTCTTTAGTCGACAACAGCCCTAACTGTAATATTGATAACGATTAGGGCTGCAACGATTAATCAACAATCGTGACTAGTCGACTGTAAAAAGTGATTGTATTTTGATAACTGTAATCGTTATCTGGACAAAACAGACTCTAAAACATAAACAAAACGACCTTTTTATAACAAACACAATGGATTTTTTACATCAAAATGTTAGCATTGAGGAAACAATTGTCAATGATATGCTTTATTCATAAATATTCTCTATCTAGAAGCCTTCAGTCACCATATTTCCACCTTTAACCAATTTACAATAGAAATAATAAATTAAAAAGTTGACTGCTAAAATAATCATCAGTTGCACCTTTAATAACAATGCTATTTACAATTTTTTTGCAGAAAGTAAAATGAAAATTTCAACAGCCTTCTCTGCTTTGTCCATGCTTTCTAATGATTTCTGGCTGAATCATTAAATTTTTTGTAATATACCCACATCTGTGCTTTTAAATGTAACCGTTCTGTAAATATGATGGTCCTTTCCAGTTGCTGCACTGACAATTTATTTAAATGTAAAATGCAAACACTTATTGGGAATGCAGAGAGATATGAAAGCAAATGAGGCGCAATATTTAAAGTGCCTATGACAGGTTGAAATACACATTTAACTAAAATGCAGTTAAGATAAATATATTCACATTTCTACTAAAATCTTTACAAATTCAATCCCAGTTTAGCTATATTTTAGGTTTTAAATTTTACTTCCTGGTTGTAAAGTATGACATCACACTAGGAAATTACCATAGCAACCACACTGTACATTGGCCAAAACTCCTCTAATGTCACAGATTTAGTTCATTTGACAAAGTATAACACATGTGAACACTTTTATTTTGTCGAATCAAAGTTTAAAGGGTCAAAAAAGTAGCTTATTTAGTGTAAATTATGCCTGACCTTTGTCTCCCCAGCGTGATGTCATCAGAGTGTTTACTTCCTGTAGTTGTCGACAGATTTTTCAACTTTTCTCCACAAACAGCGACCCAATTGGTGCAAAACTATAATTTGTATTTACACAAAGTATTAACACACTGAATAAAGTCAAAATTAGAAAATCGTAAAAACCTGTCATACGCACTTTAAGGTACTTAAGGTCAGCGGCGTTTGTGCTGTCACCAGGGCTGTGCAATTAATCAAATTTAAAGATTCAGTTATCCCTAATCGTCAATGATGTGTTTGTGTGGCTTTAATCGGGAGTTTGTGTTTGGGCTGAACAAAATGACAAAAACAGTAATCACAAGTTATTTATTTAAATGGGATTATGATCTTGTGTTTTTTAAATTTAATGGTACGTCACAATAATTACTAGATTGATTTAATGGTAGAGATCGATCGATGTAGGTCCAATTTTGATTTCATCCAGAAATACATGATTTGAAATGACTACTAACGTTATTTCTGTCTATACTTTCCACTTCTTTGCAAAGTAAAAGTATAATAAGAGGGGAAATCTATATTCAATATTTCTAAACCTCACCAACATCATCAGCTTTTGTTCCAGTGATCATTTATTGAACGATGAGTCAGTATATTAATTATCAGCCTAATCACAGCCCTGTCTAACTCATAATAGAGCAGTGTAATCACATTTTGTGCATACCATAGTCACATTTAAGTGTTAAAATAAAGCTTTATGTCTGTACTTTAAAGGAAACTAGTCAATCCAAAGCAATTATTGGCCCTTGCTTGAGTTTTAGGCAGATACCGTGGTCTTATATTTGGAAAAGTTAATTCTGTCTTCTTGTAATTATTAACATGAGAGTTTATTCTAAGTAGACGGTTGTAAAAAAGCTATAATCTCATTTACCTTACATGTTTCGGCCGGAGAACTTCCGCTGAAAGTAAGCAAATTAGCTTTTTTACAACTGTTTTTACAAGTTAATAGATACCGTAGGCGATGAGCTAATAATGCAAATATGAGCCCAACATATCTCTATTTATTGCTCAATATATGAAAGTCGTAACAATATTTTGATGGCTCAGTATGTACATTTGCTTTCCTTTTTTCAAGAAGCTTTTCTATTATTTTTCTTTATCGTTAGATGAGATTTAAAGTGAAATGACGTATTAGCAACACCAACTATCTACTGAAGCTTTTATTTATTTATTTATTGCATTAAAGGGCCCATGACAGGTTGAGCTACTCATTTCACTAAAATGTAGTTTAGATAAATATATTTCACATTTTGCCAAGATACTTTACAAATTTTGTCCCGGTTTAGCAATTTTTTACATTTTTAATTTCACTTCCTGGTTGTAAATGATGACATCACACTAGGAAATTACCATAGCAACCACCTGTAAACTGGGCCAAACTCATCTAATGTCGCACATTTTTAAAATTTTCACACATAAAAATAGATGTGAACAGCTTTTTTGATGTATTAATGTTTAAAGGGTCAAAAAAAGTAGTTTATTTTGTGTAAATTATGCATAAACTTGGTTTCCCCAGTGTGATGTCATCTCTTTGTTTACTTCCTGTAACTTTCTACAGGTTTTTCGACTTTTCTCCACAAACGGCCACTTGATTGGTGTAAAACTATAATTTTAATTTATAACAACTATTAATACATCAAACTAAAATAAAATTAGAAAATCGTGAAAACCTGTCATACGCCCTTTAACAATATTGGACATTTAGAATTGGGTGATTGGTATTCTACGTTTATTCCACTGTTTTTGTGTAAATTAGTTCCAATTCTTGTTGTTATTATTACAGTCCCAGCTGGAACAGTTCATTCTCATTTACAATTATTTTCCCCTTCGAGTGACTTATAGACACTGTTGAGACTTGTCTGCGTACGTGTGTCTCTTCACACTGTACCTCTGCACGTCCAGCCTGCAGCACATGATCGCCTCTGGGTCCCTGTCGTAAACACAGTCTGACCTCTGCCTCACTTGGCTGCTGCAGGTGAGCCATGGCACCAAGCGTCTGGTGGCAGCCACAGCGTTCGGCGCCGTCTCCCTGCTGTACCTCGCGCGCCGCTTCCAGAGACGAAAGAGCCGGAAGAGAAGGCCCTCGCCGTCGTCAGAGTGGGACCAGGTCGACTTTGAAGCGTTCGCCAAAGCCACGGCGCGGCACAAAGGTGGGTGGTCTGGTTCACTTCAGCCGTCAGCTCAATCCACAAGATCAACATGTAATGAAAGCTGTGTTACATAATCAAACAGACGTACGGTGTAAAGCTTTTAGTAGATCAAAGCTACACGAGTATCCAATGTCCAACACTGTCCCCATCCCACCCTCCCCCTGAACGAAAAACAGACAGCGTGGTTTGCATTTCGCCTCCTAAAGAATAACATTTTTAAATAAAGGCATCACAGTCTTTGTTTTCCATTTATGTTGTAGAATTTTCTATCTCGTGCATAGTCTTAACAAGGGCACCTCCATTTCTACCATTGTTGACATTTCTGAGTGGTTAGCTCTATCTACGACAGGCGTCATCCCACTGGTACAGAATGTGTCCTTCTCTAACATTATCAGATTCCATGGTCAACTCGTCTCCCAAAAGTGTATGCTATGCACTTCTCACTCTATCTCTAGCTTGTCTCCAAACTGGCCTTCTTACCACTATTTAAACCTCTGTGTGTGGAGCATAGTCAGGCTTGAACAGCCAACACTAGCACAATGTGTTGAGTATTCAAGTCGCCGGGTCCGGACTGATGGTAAATAAACTTCTCCTGCCTCAGACATCCAGAGTCTCCTGCCTCTCCTTACAACTCTAGGACTCGTTGGGACAACACTTGTTTTCCCTAACAATTTAAGGCCAGACACTACAGGCAAAACTAATTTTTTTTGTTTGTTTTTTATGGTCAGTTTGCTCTCTCAGCTTATCGGCGAAAACAGTGGAACATGTGGAAACAACAAACTTGTCCAGTCTGCTCTTAAATACGTTTTATTTTCCCATTTAATCCACTTCATCCTTAGATTTCTCTGGGACATTGTAACTTCAAAGGCCGTTTTCTTAAAGTGTATTTTTCTCCCACAGAGACATAAAGATCAGCCTTAAAGTAGATCCCACACCAAACTTTACAGTCTTGGACTCAACAAGATTTATACTAAACTTATGGAAGGATTTTTTTTTATATCTAATTCTAAAACTGATTTATTGAAGTTTTAAGTGAAAAAAAAGAGGCGAAATTCAAATTTTTAAGACAATTTTCAGTCCAATCTAATTTACTTAAAAACTAAATAAGAAATCCAAAATCCCTTTTTGTACATTTTTTTGTGTAACTAATATGTTACAAAATGAACCAAGGAATTTAAACCTGGTCCTGTCCATTTTTCAGATTTAAATGTCCCAAATATGTGTCATTTTGGCAGTTTTTACACATAAAATGCCTGATTTCTATATGAAAATATGATATGATGTGAGTAAACTACAGAAGTTTCAAATTTATATCTTTAAATTTAAGATTTTTTCCTCTTCATCTGTATTGTCTCACCTTAATGTTTTTTGTTCATACATTTTGACAAAAAATACTTAATTATGTTGTTGAACGTAGCAGTTATACAGCAGAAGATTAGATGCACAAAAAAGGGGCACAATGTAACTTTTACGGTAAGGAGTCCGTCAGTGCTTTGCCTCAAATGTTCCACAGTATTCAACTTAATCTTAATCTTTAATCTATGTTATTTATCTTGCATTTATTTGTGCAGTTATATAATTCCCGACGACAAAGATGCACCAGATGCTTGCTTTAGACATTCATTTCCATCTGCAGTAAAAGAGGAACTATTTACTGTGCAAAAATACTTTGTCATTCACTAATACATCCTCTCTCTCACATATTGTATTACCATCGCACATAGCAGCTCACGCTTCATGGGAAAATGGCAATATTATAATTAAAAAACAAGTTTAGCAGCTACAGCAGGAGTTTATATTGCTCAAAATGCTTTCTTGTTGTGCTGCTTTCCCTTGCACATTGATGTTTAATGTCATACTCAGGATCATATCAGGCAAAGCAATAACATCTACAAACCCTAATCCTAAAACTTTTGTGCACCTTTCAAGTCAAAGTTTACTTTTTGAGTGTGGCATAAGCACCGAAGAATGTTTCAAATGTAAAGAACAAATTTCCTGTCTGGAAAGAGATGGGACAGTCTACATTTTTGTTCCTCAAATGTCAGAGCTATTACTTCTATAAACCTGGACACACTGTGAAGGGTCATGGGAGGTACTTAGAAGTTTGGAGGAAAACTTCTAAATTGTGACAAAAAAATGTGACAAAAAGTGACTAAAATGTGACTAAAAGTGACAAAAATGTGACTAAAAGTGACTAAAGTGTGACTAACAATGACTAAAGTGTGACTAAAAGTGACAGAAATGTGACTAAAAGTGACAAAAATGTGACTTAAAGTGACAAAAATGTGACTAACAATGACTTAAGTGTGACTAAAAGTGACAGAAATGTGACTAACAATGACTAAAAGTGACAGAAATGTGACTAAAAGCGACAAAAATCTGACTAAAAGTGACAAAAATCTGACTAAAAGCGACAAACATGTGACTAAAAGCGACAAAAATGTGACTAAAAACGACAAAATTGTGCCTGAAAATGACACCAGTGCATCTAAAAGTGACAAAAATGTGACTAAAAGGGACAAAAAATGTGACTAAGTTGAAAAGTATGATGTGAGTGAAAATATGCATTCATTAATACATTTAATCAGCACAAATTGTTCACGTTGTTTGTATTGACACTTCTCAAATCTTTACTCTCCTATAAAAATGCTGTCAAAGTTTATATAAGTCAAGAGTACTTAGTTGACTCTTGTTTTTTACCAAGATTACTTTTAAACCCTCGGCCTCTCCTCGTCTCTCCAGAGTCGACAAATGAGCCGGACCTCGCTCTGCCGCTGCACAACGGCAGCTCCACGGGTTTGGTCATCACCACGGAAACCTACAGAAAACTGTCAGGGTCCCTGCAGAGCCTGGCCTCAGTGAGACTCATATTTTATTTATTTTATATTCAGAATTTACACATTAACACTAAGAATAATTAATAAAGCAGGATTTCGTGATCCTACTAATGAACTCTTTTTAAAATCAAAAATATTAAAATTTATGGACATAGTTAAGTTAAAAATGTTGGAAATTTTGTTTGGTGCTGTGAGTAAGGACCTTCCCATAGGCATTCACTCTTTCTTTAAATTACGAAGTAGTCGCTATAACCTCAGAGGTTTACTTCGGTTTGAATTGAATAAAGCAAGAACTAATGTTAGGCAAAGATGTGTGACTGTTTTAGGAATCAAACTTTGGAATGAGCTCAGTGATGAATTTAAGTTAATTAACACTGTCAAAATTTTAAAAAATTCTAAAAAATGAAATGATTAATACATATAAATTATTGTTATAAATTAAAAGATTTAAGAGAGTAGGATTCTAAGTTTAAGATAAAACGTAGTGGATATTTTTTTTTATGTCTATAAAAATGTCCAGGATGGGCTATACATATAAGCAATTTGCTTCAGCCCAATCCTTTTGGTTTGGAAATGTATTTTTTTCTCTATTGTATATAATTTTGTTTGGTATATGGACAACCAAATAAAGTTATTCATTCATTCATTCATTCACAAGTTGAGTTTATTGTCATTTCTGTTTCACTTTTGTAGGTTAAAAGTGTGACCTCCTCCAGTAGCAGCACCTGCGCCAACGATTCCACGTGTTGGGACCGGCCTGGGGACTCGGACGTGGGCAGTGTGCTGAACTTACCCGTGACAACACCAGAAAACCTCTATCTAATGGGTACGATAAAACAGAACAAGCACTAATTTAATTTAACATACTATTAATACACTTTTACCTCACTATAGTCACAAGACACTTAAGCCACTTTATTTGCCATTTTTACTATTTATTCCCAGACAGCCACCTACAGTAAATAAGAGTGTGCACTTTATACTTTATATTATATTTTTATTACCATGTTTAGTAATTATTTATCCTATTTTTATTGCATGCACCTATCTCATTCATTCCTGTTCTAAACTGTGTGTTGCAACATTGAAATTTCCCCATTGTGGGACAAATAAAGGATCTCTTATCTTATCTTATCTTATTACATTATTTTTAGAGCTGTCTAGTGATTATTCCGTTGATTAATCGATTAGTTGTTTGGAACTCGAAAGACTCTTAAATATGAGAATTTTACTCAATTTTCCCCAGACAAAGCTGAAGTGAGGGCATTTGACGTCCTGGAGGAGAATATTTATAGATGAACAAGGATTTTAGTCAAAAACACACGATTTACATGTTTGCTGTGTGTTTTTTGTGTCATTCCTGCTCTGTCTGAGTCATAAAACATCTTCTTTCAGCTCATACAGTGTTGTCTGTGTATAGACCAATTAACGATTACATTATTGAATTAGTTGACAACCATTTCTATAAGCGATTAGTTGCGATTCATTGATTAACTTGTTGCAGAGTTAATTATTTTATGATAAGAAAGAAGTTTATTTATCTCACCCTGGAACAATTCACTTATAGCAGCCTTTAATACACAATAAACAAACTTAAAGCATGAAAGCGTGAGTGCATTTCAGATATTGACAAAGACTAATACTTAGCACAAAAGTAAAATTTGTCAATAGTTGCAGTCCGATTTAATCCAATCCACTTTTATCTGTATCACACATTTTATAAACAAGATAACCCCCGAAGTGCATAATATCACTGTACATTTATAAACAGCTCTGAAAGTCAGCAGAAAAAGGTTATATTGTGAACAAATTGAACTAAAAATGTTTTCTATCACAGCAATAAAACAAATAAAAGCAATCAATTAGATGAATAAAATCAAATAAATATTGTTCAAAAGAAAATTCAAGTATTAACACTACATAATATTTTCAGTCCATGCTTTTTAAAAATATGTACACAAAACAATATTCTAGAAAGAAATTTGTGAAGTTAAATGTAAGTGTTCTTTTTAAAATGATAATTAAGTAAATGATATATGGTATATACGTGCGTTTACCTTATTTAGAAGCTGGTGATATTAAAATATATGGGGGAAATCTACTACAAGTTCTGAATTTTTCCTCCTCATTGTGCTTGTATCAGTTTGTGTATTACATGATGTTCCCTGTGTTTTCGTTGTTTAAAGTACAGTTGTGTGTGTTTTGTAGGTCTGGACCTGTTCGAGGAGGCGTTGAGGCGCTGGGAAGAAGCTTTGACCTTTAGGAGTAAACACAGCGACGACGACGACGACGAAAACTGTGGCTCCATAAAAACAGGAGCTGGAGACGCCATCGCGGAGCAGAGCATGGAGGTACAACACGACGGTTTATAAAGCCGAGTTCACTTTAATTTATTCAGAATGTAAGGCCTCCATTAAAAGTTGTACAATGAAAGGAACTTAAAACCAACTTGCATTAACTTCACAGATTTATGTACAGTCTATCTTCCTTGTTGACCTGGAGGATTTTGATTAGTGCAGGTCAAAGTGCCAGGCTTTAACCTTCGGTCCATGTTTGAGGACCACACTGTTGTTTGTCTCTAGAAAGCTTAGGAAAAGTGGGTCACAGGTCACAGTCTGTCCAGGAACCCACCTCTGAGTAGAAACAGTAATATGTTAAAGGGCCTGTACCTGATTTTTATTTACTCCAGTTAAGATAAATTCTCTTTACATCACACACTGTTTGACCGAGGCAACTTCATGGAAAGACACGGAGTTTGTAATATAATGTGTATAATATGTATAATCAGTGAATATTATAAACGCACTTTGTTAGGAAAAACTAGTGCAGAAGTGTTTGCCAGGGTCACCTCTTTATCGGCCAATGAAGCATATCGCACACAATGAATCATGGGAAAATAACTGCTTGACTCTATCCCAGACTGTGATTCTCTGTCATGGTGCAGTTTCAAAAGTATTAAAAGCTAATTATAAGGAGAGTTAGAGGAACTATATGGAAACAACTGCATCAGACTATCACAGACAGTCGTTTCTGAGTCATGGTGCAATACTGAGCGAAAGGAAGGACTATGTGGGCGGGGCTAACAGGGCTAAGTTCCTGTCTCACAGTCCAAAATCAGGTAAAATGAACACTGTAGAATATATTCACCTTATTCCTGAAGTTGCCGTACGCGCCGCCGTCTTGTTTCCGTTGTAGTTTACACGGAGCAGACGAGCTCAACAGAAAATAAGTTCTACATGGACTAAAAAGCCGTTTTCAGACTGACCAGGAAATCGTTGCGTTGTTGACTTGTTGTTGCTCGTGTTCATTAAACATTTCACACAAATCAACCTACTTTATGTAACATTTTAGCGGCGAGACTTTTCCCTCGTTCGTCATTAGTTTTAACGGAGTTCTCGTCAAACAGAAGTGCATTTACAACAAAAGTGCAAAAAACGGCAAAAGTGGGCGGGGCAGAATAAGGTGAATATGTTGCTTTATTTAACAAACGTCTGTAAAAGTTGATCTGTGACATTAATTATTACGTATAACATGTCAAACCTGTCATTCAGTGTTTGGTGAAACGTTTGGATTTTGTTTATTTTTCTATCAAAATGTGTTGTTGTTAAATTTCTTCAAGTGTATTTCTATTTTGGACTAACTGAGCGTTCGTATTGTTTTGTTTCAGGACGTCATCAGTGCAGAGTTCATTTACAGACTGAAATCCCTCCTTCAGAGAGCGTACCACCTACAAGAGGAGTTCGAGGGAGTGCTGGGCATGTCTGCGTCCAGCAGCCAGGGTAATGACAGAGTGTTCTCACATTTACAAACAAACCGTACGCATTGATTAGTATTAAACCTGCACAGTGTTTGAGTGAGACTCTGTGTGTTTAGCAGAGAAAATGGCCGAGATGTTGTCCAACGAAGATCTGGACGACGCGTACCTTCGAGACAGCATCAGCATCGCAGACTCCACAGATTCTTTTGTGTCGGCTGCAGAGGTGAGAGAACGCTGCAAAAGAATGAATCGAGATGAGTTCAAATGTCTTGATCTCAGGATGTTAACTCTTAATTTCAGAGGTTTTGACTTGTTAAGACTATATATTTGATGGAACTAGATTATTTGACTTGTTTACTTTAAGTCAAATCATCTGCCAGTGGGTAAAGATAATTTTATTTACCCCCATTGGCAAATTAATTGTCTTATTTTAAGCTAAATTATTGCATAATCAATCAGAAATACCTTGAAACCAGTGAAATATTCTGCATCGCATAAGGAATTTAATCTCATTGAGTCAAAACTTCTCAAATCCAGATCGAAATTATGAATTAAGTCATTTTAAGTGAAGATAGATATACATTTTTTGCTGAGAAAATACTGCCGCTACTTTGAAGAATATGTTTTTAAACGTAAAAGAAAAAATAGGTGAGAGAAATGCTAAATTAGAGCATTGTTGCAGATTAATTTGACCTTTGAACCTCTGCCAGACATCAAATGCATCAGACATTTCGGATGCTTTGACAACTCTAATTGTTTGCAGCCACAGTTGTCTAAAATGACACTTTAAATACAACTTTCTCATACATGGGTGAAGAATCTTGCTTAATGACACATAGGCAATCCACAATACTATTCCAATTAAGGAGTAAATATCAGGTTGCGGTCAGATTCAGGAAAAGTGACTGTTTAACTGTTAAAAAGAGAAGAAGATTGAGAAAGCCTCTTCAAAGGTAATATTTCAACTTAAACGTGCAGATCTGGATTTACAAAACCAATTCCACAGGTGAGTATCAAAGTATATATGACAGGTGAGACGTCACATTATGATTATATTTAAGATTTTACTAAACGTTTTTCCCCAGTTTGACTATTTTTAAGTTTATAATGTTACTTCCTGGTTGGTCAGGGGCACCAAATATGACATAGATAGAGGTAATTCTACAACTGTTTCCTAGCAACCATTTTGAAAATAGTTATGATTTGACAAATAATAATACCTGATAACAGCTTTATTTTGTTGAATGATTGTTTAAACTGTCAGAAAGATGTTTCAGTTTAGTTTTAACTTAAGTTTTATTTTCAACTGTACGTTGCTTTTTGATGACATCACAGAGGGATTTCATTTTAGAACTCAGCGCTACTTCCTGTCTTTTTAAACATTTATTTTTCAAATTTTCTTTTCAAACTGCTCCTTCACAGATAAATATTTAACACAGGTGCCCTCCCACCAAACTAAGGCAGTATTAGAGAAAAATGAGAACCTGTCACATAGACTTTAACAGTGGCATCAAGAGGAAACGTTTCTAATCTTAAAAAATACAAACTACAACAGCATAATTGGTTTATCTTTGTTTATCTTGTTTAGTTTGCGTGAGAGACAATGCTTAAACAGCAGTATCCAGAAGAGGCTCTTCTCGCAGCAGGGAGCGATGGAAATAACTCTGAACTTCCTGGAGTTTGTGTTTACTGTGTCTGATCAGTCCGAGAGGGGCCTGGGCTTTTAATCCTATTACCACCAACGTACTTGACCCACAAACAGACGACCAGTGTCTGCTCTCTATCAGGACTCGCTTAACAATATTATCAAACTTTTAAAACATATTATAACGGTTTAACAATACAGTATTTGTCTAAATCCTTTAATTTCAACCAGTGTTCCTTTCAATCAATGTCCAGTTTGGTTTTATACTAGGGCTGCACAAGTAATCGAAATCAAATTTAAATAGTAATTGCAAAGGCCACAATTAGCAATCTCAAGGCTGCAATTTTTGAAGTGCAATAATTTCCTCCACAAACAAGAAAATGTCCAGTTTTATTCAACATAAAAACTGCTTACCCTGTAGTTTGGGTCTAAAAGCAACAAAAATGTGACTAAAAATGACACCAATGTGACTAAAAGTGACAAAATTGTGCCTGAAAATGACACCAATGTGACTAAAAGTGACAAAAAAAAGTGACATAAATATGACATAAAGGACAAAATGTGACTATGTAAGTGACACAAACGTGACTAAAAATACTGAAATACATTGTTCTTTTATTAGTTTGTCAGTTAATATTTCAGTCTTTCGTCAAGTGTTGAAACACAAATCAAAAATCTAATCAATAACTCGCAAAAGGTTTTTATTGAAAGATTGACCAGTTTGTAGTGTCATGAACATAATTCTGTACCAAAGAAAGGAAGGAAAGCAATCACTACATACTGCACTACAATACACCACCTTTTTTTAAAATGTTAATGTGTTTAAATCAGATGTGACTCTGGATTTTTTATTAATTTATTCCTTTTAATTCACATCTGATAAAAGGAAACTGGAGATGTTAAATTTGAAAAGAAAGCTGTAACCCTCTTATTTACAGTGAAATCAAACACTCTGGGATGAATTGGAGTCCAATTTTTCTCCAAAAGTTTAAAAATTACAAATTCAAAAAAAATTTAACAGGACTTTTACATAGATTCCACCTGGACTTTTTTACTTTATTACAAGTCCCTAAAACAAATGTTTTGTTAAATTAGCTTCAGCTTTGAAAGAGTGATTGTCAAAACCCAACAAAAGCCAAAAGTAGTGTCAATCAGGCAAAATCTAAGGACACCAGCTTCACTTCTTCACATATTTAACAAAGAACATTTAGGCGGACTTTACATTTTGGGTTTCCTCTTTGCAGAGTTTGTTTCCAAGTGGAATCAGAGTAAATCAGACACAAAACTACAGAGTCTCAGCTTCACAAAGAGAGTGGTTCATTTTAGTCAGAAGTTTTAGGAAAAACAGGTCTGATTTGTCTGGGGTTTAATTTTTTTCTGTATCATTAAATATCAATGGGCCAAAGTGGTGAAAAATGAGCACAACTGTCATATTTACTAACAATTCAAAACCCAATATTTCATGGTTTAAAAGTACTCAAATGTCACCTGTAAAGAGGAAGCTGAAACTGATGAATCTCAAACTTCCTCTTCTTGTCCTTCTGAGTGGAACATGTCGCTGAGTGAAGGAGGTCGTCCGTGGAGTCTCTATAATTAGTCTGTGTACATTCCTCCGTTTGACACAGCTCCGTCTCCTCGTGACCCACATGTTTCAGACGCTCCAGAGTCCAGCAGAGTCATATCTCCTGCTCTGTAAAAACTCCACTGTACCGTCTTCAGATATTAGCACTTCAAAATAAAAGCGTGTGACATTGTTACAATTGTCAAGAACTAATTAAATGTACACTTTTTGTAATAATGCTCTAGCTTGAAGTGTTTAGTCACCATATTTAAACTTTTATTTGGTTAGAAACTCGCTTCGTACGGTCCTGGGAAACCTGGAAAAGTCATGGAAAATTTAAATGTAACTTCTACGCCTTGGAAAAGTTTTGGAATTCTGATGTTTTTGGAAATGTAGACAATATTTTGGTGTCAGAAATAAATGTAATTAAAATAAATCTGTCTAAATTTAAAGATAAATTGGGGACATAGCATATATTTTTATTCTAAAAGGGAAGTAGCTCAACACATCGCCAATTTTGCGGCTCTAAACCTAATCCTTAAAAAAAAAAAAAAAACAGGGATATTTGAAGTTTGTTCTACATTTAGAAAACCATAAAATCTTTGTATACAGACTCAGCTGATAAAGGAGAATAATTTATTAATCATTTTATAATTATTATTTATGTATGCGAAAAACAAGGTCAACAAGGTCATAGAAAGTTGGGAACAGGTTATGGAAAAGTCATGGAAAACCTCAAATTCAAATGTATATGAACCCTGTAGAAATGTATCTTAAGTCTTAATGTATAATATAATCACACACAAAAAAATGCTGACTACTGACTACTTATTTAGGCTTTATTTACATTTGTTGATTTATTTTACACAATGACAATAAATAACTACTAACTAACCAAGCCAACTTTTCTTCCCCTTTGACTGGAATCAGTGTAAAATATAAAATGTAAAAAGCAAAGATGAATATACTGCTCCAAATCTGTAAAATCTGTGTGAGGATAGTCTCCTCAGAACGCCAATGGAAATACTGGACATTAAACATTGTGTTGTAGACATTAAAACTCTGTAATTTGTCTTTCCTTGTTGCAGTTGTCAGAGCACAGAGAGCTGAGGAGCGTTCTGGGGCATCATCCGTTTTATGAAGAGGCTCTGCAGTCGGCTGAAGAGGGGAACATCACCTGCAGAGTCCTCAGGTAAAGCAGGACCCATCACACCTCTGGACTGCTGTGTCTGTGGTCTGTGGTGACCCTCATGTCCTGCTCTGTTCCTCTCAGTGGCTCAGGCTCAGTGTTTGTTCATGATTTAGCTCCAAATGAAGGGCTATGGGATTTTTGGTTTAGATTGTGATTAGGGTCCATTTAGGCTCAGTATTATTCGCTAAAGCTTGTCCTAATTTTGATCCTGCTTGCACCGATTTACTCAGGGTTTAGACATGATTTTGTCCAGGTCTGTGGTCTTTTAGTCGTTTAGTCAATTAATCGGTCAATGGTGTTTAAGCCGACTTTATTAGTCGACTAATTCTTTTATTTCGATTAAAAGAATTTACACGTCAAAAGCAGTGAAAAAGTGAAGATATGGAGTGAGTTAGCTAAAGGTTTTGGAGTGAATCATGAGTTTAGTCTAATTTATACATCTCTAACATATAAATACACTGTTTCCTTGTACTTTTTTCTGCATGAACTCTTGTGCAGTTCTGTTTTTTGGGTCAGATACAGAGATATACTTAATAATGTTGCCACACCCCCTTTTAGTCGATTCATCGGTTGATAGGGCAGGTCTTTAGGCGACCAAGAATTTCTTGAGTCGACTACAGCCCTATAGTCCAGATTGTTTTGGTTTAGTCCATATTGAAATTCAAGATCTTGATTGATGTTGATCTTCAGATATTGCCAGGTGTGCCTAACAAAAAAAAAGAGTAAACAAACTCCTGCACCAAAAAGGAACCGAAACAAACATTTCTGCCAAATTTAAAGCACCAGAGAGTGTCAGAAAAGATATTATACCATTTTTAAAACTAAAAGTTGAATTTGGTCATGTTTATTCGGTGTGGAATCTTTTCAACCAAAAGAAAAAGACTGGATTTACTACATTTTAGTTGAGAAATGTTTTTATCAACCTGAAATATTTGAAATGTGTTTCTCGTTTCAGGACAGAGATGTTGGATTGTCTTGGAGACTTGGATTTTCTCGCCAAATTGCACTGTGTTCGACAAGCCTGTGAGGTGTGTTTGGTCAGTTTATTGAAAATGTGAGCATTAAAGCCGCAACGTATGATGATTGTAGTCGACAAGTCAGCAATTATTTCTATTCTACCCAGGAGTTTTTAAATATTCATTTACCTAATTTAGCTTAAAAAAGTGATGCTGTGACTCTCTTGAGCTTTAAACCATGTTCTAACAACGTTCTGTCATCAAAAACACACCTGAAGTAACATTCTGCTACAGTCGTACTGTTTTGAGGAATGTTTATTAAAAAATCCTCCCCCTTCGAGCGTCAAACACACATCGTCCACACTCCTTCTATCCGCAACGTATTTTCCCACTTCATACGTCACTTATCAGAGAATCTTCCTCTGTTTTTAGTCCTTAAATCATCGCTAAACTTGGTTTGAACATTTCTGCCTCTAAACACAACTAGATGCTGTTGCAATAGCTGAAGCTATTGCGAGTGACTGCGCAATTGAATTCGTGTGATGTTAGGGTGGTCCGGGATTCAAACCCATGATCTCCTTATTGGGAGGCAGAAGCTCTAGCCGCTCTGCCACCGTGCACCTGCCAAAACCAGTTTAAACAGCAAACTCTCCTGTAGAGGACCAACAGAAAGGCTCCCACTGTAAAAGAGGGAAAAACTGCTCAGCAAATTATGAAAAAACTACAAAAGGTACATGTACCAAAAGTAATAGCAGACATTAGAAGACTAGGAACTATTGAAAAATGAAAAAAAAAAATTAAAAGAATTTAAAAACTGTGGCCTGTGAAACGTGCCACAGGAAAATACAAGAACAAATAGTGACTGCCTATGCATAGGCAGTCACTCAATAATTGCTGCAGCAAATCCATATTTAAACTTTTTCCACCGCTCATTTCCCTAGATTGTATGTAGCGCTGGCGCCATCTGCTGGCTGGATGCACTCAGTGTCATTTCATAGTGATTGATAACACAGGCCATAGACTGAAGAAGAAACTCTTTGTTGTTTGTTTTTAAACATGAGATGGCAAATTTAAGGCACTCAAGAGCATGTTTAAAGGCTAATAATAATATGAAAAATGCAGAATTTTTCCCTTTAATATATATTCCGTTCTCATTCTTCGCCTCATTTAGATTCAGCGCTACTGTGTTTGTTCCCTATTTTTATAATCGATATCTAACGTATAAACAAACTTTTATCGCAATTATTTCAACAGCCGTTCAGTTCTGATTATTCCGATTAATCATTGCAGCTCTAGTAAGAATTTAAGTTATTGGGCAGATAGTTTCCTTGGCTCAGACCTTCTCAAAACTGTCTTGATTTCTGCACTCATGTTCATTCATTCATTTGTATTTCTCCATCTCCAGCTCATTTTGTGCGAGAGAACGACCAGGATGTTTTTAGCTGAAACAGGAAAGAAAATCCTGTCCTCCATCATCGTCAAAGCTCACAAGGTCAGCGTCCCACAGTCAGCACTTCTTCAGCCGTTTACACTTTTCCAACATTCTAACATTTTATCCAATTTGTCCAGAATCCAAAACGGTTCGAGGAGGTTTTCGAGGAACTCATTTCCTTCCTGGAGAACACGGATCACTGGGAGAACACTGAAGGGGAGCTTGCCACACGAGGGGTGAGAAGATACGGCAAATTATCCACAAATAAATACTTTTCTGGATTGTTATAGTTCAGCATCTTCTTGTCTTAAATGGCGGTATTAAAAGTCGACTTCATCTACGTCTTCAGGTCAGACATTTGAACTTCTACGACATTGTGCTGGACTTTATTCTCATGGATTCGTTCGAGGATCTGGAGAATCCGCCGATCTCAATTCAAAATGTGATCCACAACCGGTGGCTCAACAGCTCCTTCAAGGAAACGGTGAGAAGATTTAACTTTGGCATAACAGCGCTACAGAAGAAGTGTGCAGTGTGTGTTAATGGGGCTGGGAGATAAAAAATGGAATCTTGAGCTCGTCCTGGGTGACAATCTGCTGTTTTTGTGAAATTGTTGTATCGTGATTCACTGTTTGTCTCTTTAATGCAGCTGTCTGTTCAAACACACTTTTTCTCCTGTTGTTTAGCCTCTGAAGCCTCTGAGCAGATGACTTTATTTACCTCTTAAAGGCCAGAGCTGCACAATTAAACCAAATCCACACAAAATCACAATTTTAATGGATGCAATTAGCAAATCACAAAGGCTAATTTCTTCCAAAAACAACAAAATGTCTCTTTGATTTGAATAAAAACTGCTAAGGCTGTAGTTTGGATTTGAACACACGTGACTGAAGCGCGACCAAAAGCGATGAAACTGCGTTAAAAATGGACAAAAAACGCGCCTACAAACAACAAACGCAATTCGATGCACCAAAATGCGACAAAAACATGACAAAAAAACAACAAAGACACGACTAACAGTGACAAAGACAAGTTTAAATATGACAAAGATGTGACAAAAACGCGACTAAAAGCGACAAAATTGTGTTTAAAATTTGAATTTGAATAGAATTATAAATCGCAAATCTAATCTCCATCGCACTGGTCAGAAAAATCACAATAAGATATTTTTCCTAACTCGTGCAGCTCTATTATAGACAATAGAAAAATACAAAGTGAACATGAATCGTGATAAAATCCAAATCATGATCTGGCCCCAAGAAAATCGTGATAATTTTTTGCCATATCGCCCAGCCCTACACGTTAATATGTTGTTTTTTGCATTTGTGGATATAATAATATTAAGAACAAAGCATTTTTATGGATGGAAATGAGTCAAAGTTCAATCTGTTAAACTGATTGTGTGTTTCAGGCGGTGGCATCGAGCTGTTGGTCCGTGCTTAAACAGAAAAGACAACATATGAAGGTAAGGAGGACGAGATCATTGTGTCCTTGAGCAAGACACTTTGTTGAACTACTCATTTTACTAAAACACAGTTCAGTTAAGGTCATTATAGTTAAGGTTTTGCTTTAAAAAAAGGTAAAATGTGGAAAAACTGCAAAAGTCTGATTGCAAATATAAAAGTCTATAACTCTGATAAATATTTAGTTTGTACCCGGCATTTAAATGAAGAAAATCAAGTAAACAGCTGTATAAAACCAGATAAACAACAGGAACACTGCAGCTACGCTCCCATTTATCACCTACACAGACTCTGGGATCACACACACGGTGGAAGGTTTTCCCTTTCTCTCCTTAAATACATGTTTCTGAGTCCAAGTGTTGAGGAAAAATATTGTTGTTGTGCAGTTGAAGTGTCCTAAATCTCCAACTGCCATTTTGCAAACAAGAAGAACGAGAAACTACTTTCAGCTTACATTTAACATATAAAGTTAATTTGAGCAAAACAAAAGCTCCACACTAACTCACAAATTAGGCCAAAGAAAAGCACATTTTGTGCTGCTCAAAAGTCAGAATGTTTTTGGATAAAATAACGTCTCTGCATGACCTTTATAAGAGACAATCTATAATCTATATTTAATAAAATGACTCAAATATGGATCATTTGTGCCAACATTGTCTCTGTATAAACCTGTGGGAAACACAGATTCAGTGCTTAAATTCAATATGTAGCGTTGCTTAAAATGACCTGAATTCAGAATATGAATCTTATTTTGAGTCGCTTTGACCAGAAGAGATTGAATTGCTGAGGTGACGAGACAATTTCACTGATTTCAAGACATTTCTGACTGGTTATTAGATAATTTAGATTAAAATAAGAAATTAAATTATCCAATGACGTAAGTAAAAAGTTTTCACCTCATTGAGAAGAAATGACCTGAAACAAGTCAAAAACACCTTTAAACAAGTAAAATAATCTAGGTCTATGATGAAGAAAATGCATTTTAACCATTCAGAATTGTTGAAATTAAGATTAATATCCTGAATTCAAGTCATTTAAACTGGAACTATGTTGTGCAGTGTTCTGTTTGTCAGGACCACAATTGTCCGGGGGAAATGTGTCGAGGACAAACAGCTGCAGCTACAGTACCACACTGTACCTGGTTTACCACACCTGGTTTAGTCCTACGTTTGATGTGGTGTTTGTCATGTACAAGTTTGAACATATTTATTCCTGCTGGAACAAAATAATTACAATAAAATAGAATGTTATCAGTGGTGGAAAGTAACAAAGTATAAAAGTAAAAGTGCTGTACTTAAGTAAATATTTTAGGTATCTGTACTTTACTTAAGCACATTCTACAGTAGATACTTTAACTTCTCATTTCAGAGCGTGTATCTGTGCTTTCTCCATTACATTTTTGAACTGGACTGAAAAGTAAAAGTATATTTTCTTAAGGTTTTAGTCCGGTTGAAAAGACTGAGGGGTTTATTTTTTAGCACAATTATTGCGATATTCTTTTTTTTTTCTAGTTCCTTTTGAGCAAAAAAAAAAAGAAAAAATAACCAGTAAAGTTGCCTATAATGACCAAAACCCAATAATCAGAATCAGAATCGGTTTATTGCCGTTGTCAGTGATCAAAAATTCACAAACATAGGAACTTGCTTCGGTGTAAGGTGCAACATAAAACAATGAATAAAATGTAATAAAATATATAAAAGAGGCAAGCATAAGATTAAGAATAAAATAGACTAAGATAGACTAAGACTATATACAGAATGTAAATCAATCAAGATTACAGTTTGATGCTTTAATAGTTCTCCAAACCAAAAATAATTAGTTTTACTTTTTACTCTTAAAGTACATTTTTTAAGGATTACTTTATTACTTTTACTTGAATAGATTTTAAAATGTGATACTTTTACTTTCACTTTCACTTTTTTTTGCTGCTGTATCTGTAATTTTACTTGAATTCACCCCTGAACGTTCTCGTACGTTCCTCTGCCTCAGGTCCACGACGGCTTCATCGCTCACTTCTACAGCGTGTGTGAACAGATCAGTCCGGTGTTGGCCTGGGGTTTTCTGGGGCCCAAGAGTTCACTGCACGACTTCTGCTGCTTCTTCAAGGTCAGAGTCCACCCGCACACTGTCCTCTGCTGTTGTTTTATTCCCACCATCTTGATAAATCGTCCTACACCCGTTTCTTTCTCTCGTTCAGGACCAGGTGCGTCACTTCCTGAGGGACATTTTCGACCTGGACAAAGTGCGCTACAGCTCGGTGGAGACTTTGGCCGAGGACATTCTGCGCCTCCTGCACAGGCGCTCCGAGCTGCTCTTGGCGTACGTCGGCGCCGACTCGCTCGACAACCTGGACGGCTGCAATAACAACGAACTACAACTGCTGCCCGGTGCCCTGTTAGAGGCGAGAGCGCAATAACGGACGAGTCAAACACAAAACTCAGACGATTGGGAAGAGAACTGCTTGAATTAGATTTAAGTTTCAGCTCACGGTGCACATGGAAATAAGACTGAAACATTAACCGCTAAACTAATACAATAGTTCAATTCCACAAAAATACGATCAGTGTTTGGGATAATATGTTTGTACAAATACATTAACATCGACTTGCTCTACTTAAGACTTTGAAATGATCACATCTTGGAACTCGAATACAACCAACAGAGCAAGTCGTTCTGATTCCAAAAAGTTTAAAGGGGCACTATGTACGTTTACGATTGTTGTTTTGCCTGGAATGTTCCACAAAAAGGGTGAAAACGTATCAATTTCCACAAAGACAAGCAGGTGACGCCACTAAACATACCATTTTTTGGCAATGAAAACGCCTGCACTTGAACAAATGGACGTTTAAATCGTATTGTAGAACATTTCAAAGCAATAACATTTTCACGAAGCAAACACATATCGGAAAACTTACCTAAAAAAGATGGATGTGTGCTTGTTTATGGCTGCTGCTGATACCAGTTGTTTAAAACTGATGGCCGATGCGCTCTGACAATATTTTTGAGCCGATATGTAGGGCCAATTTTTATTATTTTCCCCAAATTATATGATTTGAATTGACTACAGACTCATCCACAGCCCTGTTTTGCTACAAGAGAGCGCTGTGAGAGTTTCTTCTTCGCACTAAAGTGTAAAATAAAGCTGTGTATTCGTGAAGCAGCTGGTTGACCCAAACAATATCGGCCCCTGCTGGAGATTTACATTCGATAAAGAGCAACGATCAGCCATTCATCGGGCAAGAGAAGTGATAGATCGAATATCAAGAACACAAATAACAACACTACTAGTATATTCATCTGTAAACATTAACAATCATAATTTTGTCGTTTCAAATGTATAAAAACATTGCCATGAATTAATCCAAAGCTCTCTTGCCATCATTAAACTTTTGAACTTTAGTTAACTGTTAAAACATGAGAAATAATTTAAGAAATATACCGTCACCATAAGTAAACAGTTGAAGTCCATTACAGCAGATTGAAACAGTTTAAATGTGGTCTGAACAGCGCCCCCTGCTGGCCTGAGTCCTCATAACAACAAAAATATGGTTCTGTCCAATCAAATCAGTATTTTTCAGCTAAAATGTTAAATTCAAGTCTTCCACACAGTTTTGCATCTACCATTTCTTAACCGTAACATGGCGAGTGCACAATAGTTTAAACAGCAATAGTGAGTTCAGCTGTATTTATTGTCATTTAGAGCAGTATATTTATTTTAGTATAAAAGTTGTTGCAGAATATATTTTTAGAAGTAGATTTAGGTCTGTCCGTTAAGGGAACTGCGCTTAATTGTAAATGAAAATATGTAAATGAGCAACTATGAAATATTCAACATTAGCAATGCAAGATAAAAGTAAAAACAAGCTTAAAAAAAGGGAAGGAAATTATCAAGGGACATTTAAGTATTCAATGTAATAGTGTTTTGTTAATTGTGTGTATGAAGCTCTATCAATGCAGTTGGTTACAAACTATGGAAAAGCACAAGAGACTACAGTGACTCAATTATTATTCATCAAAAGATTGGATTAAATAGGACTTCATAAAAAGCTCATCTATTAAAACGAGTTGGTCTCTTGCGCTCGTCCATAGATCTATTTTCTCTAAATGCCTTACAATCCGTGGCCATATTTGCCTTGTGTAAATGTAATGAATGTGAAGTGTTTAAATTGCTTTGTCCAGTTTGTCACATGTTCACGGCTGTAAAACATCATGGGGCTTTAAAGCAATATATTTACTGTCCAAGTCTGAAAGTCTAAGCTGCATCCATGGGTTTCAGGGAGAAAATTAACCTTGTTGACAAAGCAATTACAAAATGTATAATTTGAATGGGCATAAGTCCTCATATTAGAAGACGAGAACCTTTTCTCCCACAGTGGAAAAATTCTAGTATTGTACAAGAGAAAATATGTAATCAAAAGGAGGGGGAAAAAATGAGGGATTACGTCGACAAGGTAATCAAAAATATAAGTTTAAAAAAAGTATATTTACCTAACAATTTAACTTGAATATTGGAATTAGAATTAATATATAAAAAGGCAAAATAAAATGCAACATTGCCAGTAGAGTAAAACCTAAAGGCCTCGAAATGATTACATAGTCAATCTGATTATGTGCAGCACATTATGGACGGAACAGACTTCAGTGAACTGTGCCACAGATTCTTCACATCATCGTCACATCAGGTGGATGACACACGAGTGTTCAGTCTGACGGGGTGAGACTTCAGGGTAGATGAGTTTAACCTTCAGTCGCCTCCTGCACTGAGTCCAGAGCACAGACCTGGACTTGATGCCTTTGTCCAGCTTCTTCCTGATGCTGCTCCTTCAGACCACACGAACATGAGGCTGATGTCAGCAGCCACAGAAGGTCCTCAGGAGCGGCCCCTCACTCCAAAAGCCTCGTCCGGAGGTAGAGCGGACTCTACTGCGAGTTTGTAGTTCAGATTAACTCACAGGAACTGGTCTGAGCAAATTCAATCTCTCCAAATATCAATTAGTTCCTACACTGAACTGAACAGTACAAGTGGATAGTGTTAAGTGCAATAC
Source organism: Rhinogobius similis (assembly GCA_019453435.1). Lineage (NCBI taxonomy): Eukaryota > Metazoa > Chordata > Actinopteri > Gobiiformes > Gobiidae > Rhinogobius > Rhinogobius similis. Next base: position 8,823,488 of record CM033632.1, read on the forward strand.
ATTGTTCTGATATGCAAGATTTCAAGGCAACTTTTGGTCAGTTTCTGGTCATTATTCATGTAAAGTTTCCATATTAGAATTTTTTTTTTTTTTTGTAGTCACTTTGTCAAATTTGTCATAAGGATTGAAAGATTAGATAACATTAAAGTCAAGTGGTGATATATAGTAAATTCTAAAAGTATTTGTTTAAAAACAGCACGTTTTCAGAAGTGTGTGGTTTACAGTATCGAGCTGGAAAATCTTGTCACTTGCTTACCCCAAAAATGTTTTAATTCAAACGCTTACATTTTGAAAGCTAGTGCAATTGTTATAAAATTCTACTTGAAAAAAAAAAAGTGCATTAATTCTGAAGTGTTTCATTCTGTTAACCCAATAAAGTTTTCAAAGAGAAAGATTTTAAATGTTTCCTATTTAAAACAATGCCCAATAATTCCACAAACACATTTTAAAGACCTGAATCTGGGACTGTACTACAGTTTATTAAATCTAAACACTTAAATTCTGTCCAAGTATTTGTGTTTTGACCCACATCTCTCCCACTGAAGGGGAAAAAAGAGACCCGTAGACAAAGATGCGTTTATTATTACAGTTTATTACAGAACGATCCAAAAACATGTGATTGAATACAGACCACTTTAACCTTTACCTCTAAACAGGCATGCTCCATATCTCACTTCCTTTGAGTCGACTTCTACCCTTCGAAATCTCTGAAAACTCATCTCAAAGGAAGAGCATTCACATATGTACAAGGGGACAACCAGAGTACAAAACAAAAGTGACCTTTTCGTATCGAGAAAAACCCCCGCGTGTCAAAATAAAATCCTGTTCTCGCCCAACTTTCTACAGAATTGGTTCATAGAGACAGCACATTTGACCATTTATAAACTATGCAATCATTTCAGTTCATTTGCTTGTTCAGGTTTTACCTTGTTTTGTTGACAGACTTCTTTTAGGAGAGAAGGGGAAGGGGCAAACTACCACTCACGATTTTCTAGCACCTAACTTCTCCATCCTCCGCCAACACTGTGAGCGAGAAGTGAAGCCATTCAACATTTTTGCACTTTGTATAATGTCACGGGCAAATATATATATATAGATATGTCACCAATAGAAATACACATATGCTGAGGTTTGAGCTACCTTTGCATGCATTTCAATTGATACAGTCATTGTTTACCAGGCAAGATGAGAATTAAATGCTAAAAAATACAGTAAACGTTTCGGTTTGTTACGTTAAAAACAGCTTGTCATGCATCATTCAAAGCATTTGGGGCGATAAAGAATTCAGTATTGCATTTTCTGACGTTAAAACAATGCAAGTAGGCATTTATTTAAAGAGACACAGGTAAGCTTTTTGTGGCATTGTATAAAAATAACAGTTTTCCTCGTTTTGAAGTCGCTTACCTGTGCTTTTGCAGCAGAACCTAAGATGCAAGGATCTGTGATGGAAACTGCAAGAATCAACTGTATGCCATCAATCAACATGACAAATCCAAAAAAATACTGACAACTTTTAAACAGCAGTACTTTGTCAAAACATTTCAATCATTTGGGCTTTAAATCCAAGTCTAGATTGTGTAAATAGAGGCCTATGCATGCTATACTGGGGGTTAAGAGGCAAAAACATTTTAAATTCAACGGCACTTTTCAGAAAAACACTTTCATCTTGGAACAAATCCCACCGACAACATTCAAAAACTCAATTCAAACTTCATATCCAACATAATACTAAGCAACATATGGGCATGAATTGAGAGAGAAGGCTAGGAAACAGTTCAAAAGTTCAACAATTTCGACAGAACTAAAAGCCACTCCTGGACGTTATACTTACCCAGGACAAGGGGTGAATGGCAATTTGACAAAAATATAGACTTTTGCAAATTGTAAAAGCATTGAAAAAAGGCAAGTATCTTTCAATATACATCACAGTGGTGTACTTACTGAATTAGGAGGGCTCAACTCGGATGAAGACTGCCCCAACGGCCCTACAAATCTACACAAGCCTTGCATTGGACAAAACTAACAATCGGGGAAAAGCAAAAAGAATACAACGACTTTTGCAGATTTCAAATGTGTATATATATATAGAGAAAACATTTGTCAGAACAAATGAATCAGCAGGGCAAGAGACAAAAAAAATATATATGTTCAATGCATTGGATACAGTGGTACTTTTACCTCACTGTCCTGCAAGAAGGAAACAGCAAAAAAAAAAAAAAAATAGAGCAACTACGATTCAACATTTGATCGACAACTTTCAGGATTTAGAGACAAAAATGCAACTTTCTTACCGCTTTTGTCTACACTGCGCTGTGGAGGAGAAGTGTCCTACAATGCAAAAGACAGCCCTCGACAATTCAACCAAGCAATGAGTATTAGAAAAGCCACATGTATTCATAGATTTATAGGCAATGCATTTAGATACTACTTGCTTCTAACGCTAAATAATCAGAGACATGTCAACCTTATCGACTTGTGAGCGTGAACCGTATGAAAACGTTTTATAGACAGTTGGAGAGACAGGACAGCGTTACTTTGAACATTCGATAACTTTCCCCGTTTCAAATAAAAGACATACAAAAATGCAGTTGGAACCTTTTTTTTTTTATATATATATATGTATCGAGTATTTCAGATGGGACCGCGACTTACCGACACAGGTTTAAGTTTGTTTTATTGCAAAAACACAACAGGTACTTTTAAAACTGAGATGATTTTTACATTGTAAGAAATGACTACAAACATTTGATACAAGCTGGAATGACCGTAAATGTATAATAATAGTTTAACCCCACTAAAAACAAAGAATTTACAAAGAGAAAAAGCAAAAAAAACAAAAATATAGGACTATGTATAAAGGACGTTGGCTGGTTCGTAAGTCACCTCTGTTAAATAAACCAAGGACCAAGTTAAGATCTTCATCAAGTCGTCAGCATCCACAACAAACAATCACATAGGATTTTGTTTCGACACATTGAAGCATTTATGCACTTATGTCCACTTCACATTACTGGCCCTGTGCAGAGGAAATACATAGAAAAAAAATACACGGCATGTTAACAGCAGAAACAGAGCGACTCCCTAATAATAAAACCTGTTCAGGGAGAAATAATGGTTACGTTTTGACAGCAGAGTCATCGCTGACCTGTAAAAACCTGCCGAACGAAGAGGTTAAGTACAATGAGGGAGTTTGTGGTGCATGCTGGGTAAAAGGGCGTGGTCGTAGGGGGGGTAAATGGGGCGTGGTCAGGTGTGTGATGGAGGTACCTGAGGGGCCTGTGGAGCCTGGGGGTTTCCCGAGCCGTAGTACGCGGCCTGTTGTCTGTAGTACTCGGCCCAGGCGGCGCTGTAGTCCGGCTGGCCTCCGGGGGCAGTGGCGGGGGCGGCTGCGGCGGCTGCCTGAGGGGCCGCCTGACCTGAGGGGGCGAGAGAGGAGAGTTTAATTTACGAGACCGCTGAGGGCATTACTCTATGACATACACTAGGGTTTGGTGCCAGAAGCTCTTTGGTCCATTTAAAGTAGTTTATCTGACAAACAATATTCTTTTAAGTCAGCCTTTCACTCATCAGGATTTACCGTGGAGAAAAATCAGATCTGTCAAATATCAAGTGAGGGTATTGCTAGCTTAAAATTGTCAATGCTAGTGGCCAGTCTATTGTAACTGCAGACAAAAAACTCCTCTGGGGCCCAGAGAGCATTTTACTAATGAGTAATGTAACCACTGTTTGTTTTTTTTAGTTCAAAATTCTTCAGTTGTCTTAAAGCTTTTTAATCTTTACCTTCACAGCAGCCAACTCTTGCTCTGATTGGTCAGAGCAATCACATGGTACGCCAGGCCGCACCTTTTCACGCACTCACAGCTAAAGAACTCTACTGTGCATGTTCAGTGGCTGTACAGGCCGCTGTATAGGCAAGAGCCCAGAGCCAAAACATCCACCGACACAAACTGGAGGTTTGACAGCAGAAATGCACCGAACACATTTGGAAATCATTCGATACACTTCTGGATTTCCACTTTTAACATCACAAAACTGGGAAATTTGAAATCGAGCAAGAGGACCTTGTAATCAGGACTAATAATGAGCTAATGAATGAAGCTAAAAACATCAGGTATGTTTGACAATGTTGCATAATATGTCGACCACTGTATTTAGCATTAATGGTCTTTTTTTTTTAATGTACAAAGGGGAACGAACCCACCACAGGACCTCAGTGTGGCAGGACAGAAACCTTCTGATTTCTTTTGGGCGGCTGAGTGTGCGGCTCCTCTACAGCAGAGGGCGCTAGAAGAGTACAGCCTCCCACATACAGTTCTGGTGCTACAGTTTGACACTAACCTTGTTTCTTATAGTACTCCTCCCAGGCCTTGGTGTAGTCCTGAGGCGGCTGATTCTGCTGACCTGAGGCAAAAAAGGTGTTACATTCAAATAACAAAACTTTACTCACCTAAACATTCAACAGTTACAAGTACAACATGACAGACATAAATTTGGATTATTAACAATTGCACTCAACAGCAGTTCAGCATTTGAGCTCATCGTTTTGGATGAAGTCAATTCAGTGTATTCATCAGACATGGTATTCTTTTCCTAAACTAACTTTGGTCGTGTTAAACCCCGAGTCTTGTTTATACAAACATGAAAGAGGAGCATCTAAACAGCAGGTGGCACCAGAGGCTGTTGAGACTGCTGCGTGTTAATACAAAGACATTAAAACTACAGGATATACCCATTTTCTTGTAATATTCCTCCCAGGCCTTGGTGTAATCTGTCTGTCCGCCCTGAGCTGCGCCCTGAGGGTCACCTGTTAAAAAACACTTGTCATTAGTCACTGGTTCTCAGTAGTTTGTCCTCCTCTCTCCTCCTCCAAGTCTTCATCTGCCGCCGCGAGGGAAAAATACCCAAAAACTGTCAAGATAAAAGGCCCAATCTAATTTCCATGGAAAGCCAGCCATGCAAAGTCTACTCTGGTCTAAATCCTCCCTGATGCTCTGCTACATGAGGCGGTGCGTGATGGGGCGCTGGTACCTTGGCCGTTGGTTTGGGAGGTTCCTGGAGCTCCAGAGGCGGGCGGCGCCTGAGGCTGCCCTCCGTACTGAGCGTAATACGCCGCCCAGGCCGCAGCGTTAGCGTCAGCGGCTGCTTTATCTGAAGAAACACAGTTATAAGTCCAATGTAACTATGGTTCTATCAGAGGACAAAGATGAAGGCTCTGCACTCACTTGGATCAGGCTGCCCCTGCTGCCAGTGCGGGTAACCGTTGCCCCATCCCTGAGGCTGGTACGGAGCACCAGGAGGACCACTGAGGGCAGAGGGAGAAATGAGTGTCATTATATACACACGAGGGCTGTGATCTCTGCACCTGTCAAACACCGTCAGCTCAGCCTACAACAATCGCAATGTATTAGGGTTCATGTCTCCAGGTCCTGTACTGATGGAACTAAACCTCCCCTGTATTAGAACGCCAGCCTCATGCGGCTTCTTTCAGCTCTCTGCTAGTTTAATTCCACAACAGGCTGGAAATCGAATCAAATAAAAGCAGCCCCTCTTTAAGAGTTAATGGTGATTATCACATGATTTTCTTGATTCTGATGCAGTGTTTTCCTTCAGAATGCTGTGTGTGCCGATCATGAAAACATACCACTTGAAGCCACTTGTGAAAACCATAAACAAATTGTACTCACTGAGGTCCAGGCGGGCCTTGGTTGTAGGGTCCGGGGTTGTAGGGTCCCATGGGTGCTCCAGGGGGCCCAGGCGGTCCTGGGGGGCCGTGAGGACCAGGGGGGCCTCCGATGGGATTCACTGGACCCTGGAGTCACAAGAGGCGGATTATTATGGGGGTAATCCAGATTTACAGTTGTGTTCATGGAAAAGCAGTGTTTTGGTCTCAGAGTTGATTGTGGTTGTGGTTTGACATCAGTCTTCAGCGTGGTGCATGAGTTCTCATCACAGACCAAGTCAATGTTTATGTTTTCATCAATCACTTGTACAAAATGCAAAGATTCATATCCAATGCACAGTGTATTGGAGAATACTTAAAGTCAGAGGGCCATGTATCAAAATGTAGGTAATATTTGCGAAATTACTCTATATTTCAAATTTGTTTATCTTTTCTGTAAAAACATGCTCCAAAAAGAACAGTTTAACCCTCGTGTTCTCTTCGTTTGAGCAATGCACATTTGGTCAAAGAGCAATATACGTTTTCATATCAGGGAAAAAAACTCTTACTGTATTTTTTTTTTAAATGCATAAATTGTATGTTAGGTGATGTTTTGAACCGCCCATGAAAGTTTCATTGCGATGAAATTATATAAAACCAAAAAAATGAGATAGAAGATAGCGGGAGGGTTAAAAATGAAGTCATGCGTAGAAAACTTTCAAATAAAGTGTATGCGGTGATATTTCTGCGTGAGATTCATTTTACAGATTTCACATTTGTCCATAATTAAACCTCCATACGTTTCAAAGCATGTTTTTTTTTAATCCACGCATCCGTTTTATTGAAATATCGCTTACAATTCGTTATCAGGAAGCTGCAAACATCCAGATATTCATGTTGGTCAATATCACACAGCCCTAACTTCAGCCTTTCCAATCGGCGGCTTAGATTGGGCAAAAATGAATCGAATCTACGTTAAGAAAACACCCCAAAGAGAAGTGAAAGGCGTATAATTCGTACCCCGATCTTCTCCTCGACGAGCTGCCGTGCGTAGTCGATCTGCTGAGGCGACCCGCGCACCGTGAACATCTTGACGTTGGGGTCGGAGTTGGGCGGTGGGTTTCTCTGCAGCTCCAGTCTGGCCCCGGACTGTTGGCTGATGCCTTTGATCGTCTCTCCGCCTGAACAGGACAAACACAGTCACCACAAAGGTCAAGGCGGGGTGTGGTTCAACGATAAAACGCACTGTTGTGGGGTTTTATTCATAAGAGTGCAGTTTACTTTTGTTAAAAGAGAGGATCAAGTGTCGGAAAAGATCTTGTTACTGTGATTAAAGGGCCTCTGACAGGTCGAAGTACTCATTTTACTAAAACACAGTTAAGATAATTATATTCAAGATTCTTCTAAAAACAAAACAATTTTCATCCCAGTTTGGCAGTTTTCTAGGTTTAAATTTTTACTTCCTGGTAGTAAATCATGACATCACTCTGTACAATTCTGTAACCGTTGCCTAGAAACCATGTTGTACACCGGGTGAAAACTTCTCAAATGTCACAGAAATTATTATTTTACAAATAATAAACATATAGGAACGCGTTTATTGTGGTGAATTAACATTTAAAGGATCAGAGATTGTGTTTGTTGGTTGTAAATTGTCCCTCGTGTGTCTCCCTAGTGTGATGTCATCGTGTTTTGGAACTCTGCTCCACTTCCTGTAAAGTTCAACATATTTTTCAACTTTTCTTATCAAACTGACACCCGATTAGTGTAAAACTATCATTTATATTCACAACAGGTCTTATTCCACCAAATAAAGTCCAAAGTAGAAAATCATAAAAACCTGTCACACGCACTTTAAGGACAAATACTTAACTTATGCTTCTAATCTTAAGTTTTTTATCTTTACTCCATTTCACAATTTGTCAAATTATACATTTTCAATATCCAATTTACCAATAGTCTTCTCTTATTGTGCATTCAAACCTGTGCCTTTCACGGCTGAGATAACTACAATTCCAACTAGGCTGCACACATTTAAGAATTATTTTCATACATTCAGTAACTATTTTTTTGATTTGTCCACTACATTGAGACTTTTTAAACACATGATCAAGCAACAAAGGTTGAAATATGACTGTTTAAGAAAAAATATTTTAAAAATAAAGTGAATCATTTATAAAACTCCGAAATAGTTTATTCTCTTGATATTTTTATTTCATATTAGCAGTGTCTCTAATGAAAGGTTTGTTCATGAGTTGTAGATTCTGTTAAGTCCAGATAACGGTTACAGCTACAATTTTTATAGACAGAATTAAGTTTATTCCAACTTCGACTGTTCTGGTCAAAAGGCACAAGAAAATGTTATAATACATCTGTAAAGACACAGAAAAATCCAAATGTATGATCCACAAACATTGACTTTCATCATTTGTTAGGGATTGATTTCACAAACTTTACATATTAATCTTGTGGCTTAAACAATCACGTCTTGATGGCACCAATTTCTGTAGCTATTGTTTTTGTTTCACGTGAATGGGCCCAGTCATTTACAATATTAACCATAAAAACAAGTCAATAAATGTGCAGTTTTTAACTATAAGTGCTCTGGGTCAAACGATAGAACATAATAAGCTGTTGAGTCAGGTCTCAGAGTGGATTGTGGTTGGGGTTATCCATCAGTCTTCAGCGTGGTGCATGAGTTCTCATCATAGACCTTTTTCCTCAATCATTTTCCTTAAAAAGGACGCATTTGTATTGTTTAATGATGTACTGAAAACGACAACTTTCTAACAGCCAGGCATTCCCTCTTCAGGTTTGGTGTTACCACTCAGTCTACTGGTAACAGAAGGAATAAAGTACGGGGGAAATGAGCATTTCTACCCACAAATCCGGTTACTACGGGCCTGGTGATGATTTCTGGACTCGAAAACAGCACAGAAGATCAACGTTCTTCCTTTGAGCGTCAAAAAATACCCAGTTTCAAATTTCTGAAGTCAGAGGGGAGAGGATTTACCTTTAACTGGATTAATGAAACAAGTGTGAATGAAGCTACATACATACGCCAGCAGAAGTGCACGACTTGAGAATTATTGCAAATAGATGAGATTTATCTTTAAAAAAATATTAGAGTTAAAAGTTTTTAATCATGTTCTAACCATGTTTCATCATCATAAACACACCTGAAGTAGCATTCAGTTACAATCACGCCCCTCAGAGCGTCAAAAACACTGCTGCTAAACTTCCTTGATCTGGGACGTATTTTCAGATCATCTGTCATTTATCTGAGAATCTTCTGCTGTTTCTGCAGTTCTGTCCTTAAATCACCACCAGACTAAGAATTTCTTCCGGTCTAAACATGATCACTGCTGCTGCTAACTTGATAAGGGTGTGTAGCGCCGAGATAATGTAGCTAAATTATGTCTAGCACTAAGTGAGTCCAGACTGCTGAGAATTATTTCATAATAAACTTTTGTTTCAAAAATTGATGGCAAACTGAAGTGCTCAAGAGCATGTTTAAAGTCTGATAACAGTACAAACAATGCAAAATATTTTTTGTTTAAGTCGCATTTTTGTTGCCATAAGTTAAGTTTTTCAGATTTTTCTCTTTTGTTACTTTTAATTGCGTTTTTGTTGCTATTAGCTGCGTTTTGTCAATTATATTTGTTTAACATGTTCAGAAACAAACTAAAGGGTTAGTCGTTTTTTAAGCAGAAAAGCACAGTATTTTTTTGTTGTTTGTGGAGGAAATTGCACTTAAAATCGCTAATGTTGGTTAATTGTGTCGCCCTGAACTCCAGACGTTTTTGACAAGGGAACAATGTTATAACATAATTAAACACTCAATAAAGTGTCTATTTTGCATGTCACGTGTCCTTTACACCTATCCAGCCCCCTGGACACTCACCTTTGCCGATGATCAGTCCGGTCTTCATGGTCGGTACGGTGAAGCTGAACTCCTGCAGTCCTCCCGGGGGGCCCATGTTCCAGTTCCCCTGCCCTCTCCCTCGGCCTCTGCCGCCGTGTCCCGGAGGTCCTCCCGCCTGAACGCTCCGGAGCAGGTCTGAAATGATCTCGGCCGCGTGTTGAGCCGCGTCGGGAGGGCCCATGATCTGTGCTATTCTGTCAGGAGTGCTGCCATCGTCTGGTGAGGAGGGAAAGGACGAGGAGTTAAAATAAGACCAGTACAGCAGTAAGAAAAGAGGAGGAATGTGAGGAGTTGGTCTCAGATTGGTTGTGGTTGGGGTTATCCATCACTTTTCAGCGTGGTGCATGAATTTTCATCATTGACCAGGTTTTCAAAAGTCTAAAGGTACAACCAGCAAAACCAGCTGGAGGTTATGTAGGTAAAGCAAAATTCTGAGTTTAAGCAGTGAGTGGCAAAAATGCACGAGGTGGGTAATGATATTTTCTCCTGTAAAAGCTCAACACTTAGCTAAAATGTAAAAGCGCTGCTACAGTCTAATGACAAGTATAAAAGTCTACAACTCTGCTGAATATTAATCTTTATGTCTGACATCTGAAATAATACGTAAACAGCTGCAGAAAAACAGATAAACAGAACACATTTAACAAGAGAAATGTAATGGGTTTAAGTGTCAAGGGAAAAAAGGTGTGGTAGTTGAAGTGTCCTAAATCTCCAACTGCAGTTAGCAAACTAAAATGTGCACGAAAATAACTTTTTACAACAAAGACAGAGCCATTATTGAATTCAAATTTAAAAAGAGACAAGAAACTATTTCATAATTTCATCATGTATACACTTTCTAGATAGAGCATATTTATGGACACTCTGTCACCATATTTCAAGCTTTATTTGCTAAAAATGCGTTAAAAATGTTTAATAGCAATTACAGCTTCACACTACTACTAAAATAATCTAAACTCTGCACGGTCGGAGCAACAACAGAGAAACTACGTTCAGTTTACATTTTGCTGACAAAACAAAGAAAAGCAAAGAGAAACATCAGTTGTGCTGCCTATAATTCTGCCACTCAAGTTGGAATGTTGTGGAGCATTTTTCCAACAAAAGAATGTCAGCAAAGCACAACCTTAAACAATAGAAGTTATGCACTTGGACTTAATTGCATTTCACAGTCTTGTTAACAGTTACGTAATACAAATTCTTTCAAATGCTGGCACTTTTTCATTTTTCTTGTGTCACAAAACATTTTCTTTGCCGTACAACAAAAAACATCTTGTATACATTTGTTTATCTCAACATGGTGCCCTAGAAAAGGACAGTAGTGGACAGAGACACTGACCTGGTTTAAACTGGATCCTAACGCCCGTGTCATTCTGAATTTTCTTGATCATCTCTCCATTTCTACCGATAACGATTCCGACTGCGAACCGCGGGACGGGAACCTAAAGGATCAACAACAACGAGAGTTAAAATCCCTTTCATTCAACAGGCCGCAGAAACAAACTCAAACGCTCACGTCTAAACTGTCTCCTCCTCCTCCACCACCGCCGCCTCCTCCTCGAGAGCCGTACTCGCCCCTCTGCTCCCGGAAGCCCTGGTCCCGGATCAGCTCCATCACCATCTCTTTGGCTTGCTGTAAACGACAAACAGAAGACCCGAACTGTTCAAACACAATGAACTTAAAATGGTTTGACAGAAAATTAGAGACACTAGGGCTGCAAATAATGATTATTTCTAAAGGTCAAGTGGTAATTTCTATTGAAAATTTTGTTTTTAAATGTATTTTTACCAAATAAAACTTGAAATGTGGTGATAGAATATTCATAAATATGCTCTGTTTAGAAACAAAGTGTATACATGATGAAATTATGAAATAGTTTCTTCTCTCGTTTTACATTGATTTAATAATGGCTCTGTTATTGTATTAAAAAAAGTTATTTTCGCTTGCATTTGTACTTGCCTGCATGGTTCAGATTATAATTATGAATATACAGCCAAATTTTTTTCTTTCAAAATGGATAAACAGACAAGAAAAACATAAAGCCTCAAAAAACAGACAAAAGGACCTGAGTTACTACAGAAAAAATGTAAGATTTAAATGAAAGCGTAACAGAAGACATCCAAAGAAAATGAAGACATATATAGTCCGCAATTGACGTCCCATTTTGTTCAAAGTCTTCCAAATTTGTCGTATTTTTAACAGTTAACTCGTTGATTAAAGATTGCAGCCCTAAATAATAATCTCAGAGGTAACAAAACAGTCAAAAAAAACAATTAGTCTCAACAGTAATACAGTGCTATTCATGGATTTCAGAAACAGAGGACTTTTCACTCTTCAAAAGATAAAAGGGACGGGATATTTTGTTTTAAATTAATTGGCAACTGTCCTACTTTTTCATAATTCTAAAACCCTTGAACTAGTATCATCAGAGGAGGATTGAGGGCAGGTCTCAGATTAGATGTGGTTGATGTGATCCATCAGACTTCAGCGTGGTGCATGATTTATCATCATAGACCTTTTTCTCATCCAATTAGATTAATTATTGACACAGTTCAAACCGCTTTGGACAATTTAGCTGTTGAGCTTTCTGTAGAAAAACTTAAAGCCATTGGTTAAATAATTCAGACTTTAGTTGTCTGGACATTAATGTAGAATTGTTGACTGATTTGTATGAGAAATTGGCAACTTATGCTTTTCTCTCATTTTCACGATTTCCAGTGAATACTATATTTTTTTTCCAGTTTGAAAACGCACAACTTGGAGAAATTCCTCTGAGAAAATTGCATCTTGTCCAGAGAATCGTTTGCAAAGAAACATTACCTCAATAAAAAAATCAAGTCAGGATAATCTTAAACTTTTCCCACTTTTTGGTCACCTTCATCTCTAAACGGTGCACTCACCTGAACTTTAAAAGGATCTCCAGAAATCCTGAGTGGTTTGTCTGCCCCAGTGTTTTGGGGCCCGTCCTGGATCATAACCATTTTCACTCCAGTTCTCTCCTACAAAGAAATTACACATTTATTTAAATCTTTATACACACGATAATGCATGCATTTGTCCCAATTATGCAAAATACATTTAGGATGAACTGGTTTACTAAATATATTTGAATTGGTTAGAGCAGGGGTTCCAAAACTTTTCTGGCTGGGATCCCCAAAATAGCAATGCAACCAACTCGGGACCCCCAAAGCGGAATGAAAAACAATTTAAAGAGTAAAAGTATGTTAAATCAGGTTTAATATTGGTTATTTTAATAGTTTATCGTTTTATTAGACCCTATTTCACTAAAAAAATACTGTATTTAATTTGAACAATGGAGCAAATACAGTATCATATTTTTTCAAATTAATCTCGAAATCATCTCACGACCCCCACTTTGGGAAACACTGGGTTTGTGTAAAATGTCATTCAATTTAGACAAATATAAATGTTTAAAGTGTGAGCTTTGACCTCATCCACTCTTCCTTTGTCTATTTTTGTACATTTAGTCCTCAGTAATTCCTTTGTATTTAGTTTGTCAGTAAAAGAATACACTGAAAATTTTTTGTCGTCTTATACTTTCCAGCTGACTCACCCACATTGTTTTCCTCTTTTTTCTTCCTCTCCTTTGTCATTTTTGTTTCCTTCCCAGAAAGTGTGTCGTAAAAACACTACAACATGCTGTCTTTATCTAAACATTTTACATTTTCTCTTTTCAAAATTATAGAAAGAGCCATTTGAGTCTCTATATGACACTTTGGTATGACTGATTGTGCAAAGATAATACCCCTGCTTCACTTCTGTGTCTGAAAAAGCTGTTCTAAAGCTTTGCAAGTGGCCCAAAAATCCAAAAAGTGAAAACTAGTGATGTGTAAAAGGATGTAAAAGGATTTGTGAGAGCGAGGAATGAGTTAGAAAGGTTTAAACACACACTTCCTTATTTCACAGTTTGATAATTAGGTGCTGCAGCTTTAACAAAGTCCTTTTTTTTCCCTTCAAAGTCTTAATTCTGCCCAGAACTACATACTTTTTTGCTTTCACCAACAGAATTAACTGTGGACCTCTCGATTAAAAAGACCAAACGCGGATTCTCGACGATTAGAAACGACAGAATCTCAATCTCTGCCCGTTCTCAGTCGGGTTATAAATACGCTAATGACACAAAAAACTAAGAATTCAAACCCCGTGGTGCGGCTGACCTGTAAGCTCTTGATCGTCTCGCCTCCTTTCCCGATCACAAGTCCAGCTTTAGACGCAGGGACCATAATCTCCTGGACCGACATGCCTGGACCGCTGTCGTTGTGGTGAAAGGACGGAGTGGGACGACCCTTTTCCACGATCTCCTGCAGCAACCGTTTAGCCGCCCTGAGAACGAACCAGGCAAAGTGGGTTAAGATGCAGCTATTTGGTGATTTATGCAGAGTAGTCACCTAAAACAATGTGTAAAAAGATGTTCGCCAACTGTGGAAGGTTGGAAGTTGAAGCTCAGGTGCAGCTGAGCAAGACACTTCACACACAGCGCCTGTTTGAATGTTTTGGTGGGATTAGATTGTCGAGTGGAACAGTCTCATCTATGGAAGCGGAGACTTTTTGTATTGTTAGCCTTTAAAAATGCTCGCGTACATTAATTGCGGCATCTTTTGTTTAAGAACTAGAACAGTTTATAAAATTACAAAATGATCATCTAGATCTAGGCCAGTCATTTCCAACCCCCCAAAGATTGTGAGGGGGTCCCCAGGAATTTTTTGAAAAAAAGGTCGGAACTAGATTTTGTAAATTCTAATTATGGAATTGAATTTTAATTGCTCATATAAAGTATTTTATAATCATTATTGTTATGTTAACTTCAAAATTATTTGAAGAATTGTTTATTAACCAGAAAACAATTATATTTTTTCTTCAAAGACAGTAGCTTCCTGGGTTGAAGGATGATAGAAGGCTAATCACGCAAATCGGTAAAATATGGGTTGGGAACCACTGATCCAGGCACTAGACCCCCTCTAGTGGCTGCACAGCGCTTATACAAGTTAAAATGTGTTATTACCCCAATGATGGCTGAAGCTAATGTAGCAGATTGTGTTCTGGCAATAATTTAAGGACTTAAAATAGCCAAAGATTTGCAGATAAGAGACTGAAATTATTGGAAAAACGCCATCCATCGAGAGAGTTCAGCGGGGAATGTTTGGACGATCGGAGGAGAGGGTTTTTCTAATCAAGATTCAAACCACAAATGAGGCTAAATGCAACGAAACGGAATGTTAGAACATGGATAAAAGATCAAAAAAGTCACCATAGCATAATAGGTTCCCTTTTAAAGTCCAAAATTCAGCGTTTAAAAGCAAAATTTCAAGTTTTTGACGAGGAAACCGTGTTAGACCAGTGTTAAAAGCGAGTGATACGTGTCCTTTAAATGCCTCACCCATAACAACTGCAACTGTAATGACTGAACTTAATCCACAAACTCTCCTAAATCCATGGAATTGGGTCAAACTTCCAGGTTACCACCGCCTCATACTCTTAATACCAACTTTCAAAATCCCAAAACCAACTCCTGCGCTGCCAAAATACAGTGTGTGATATAGTAAAAGTAAAAATAAGAGAAAAGCATTTATTACTCACTGGATAGAGTCTGGGGATCCTGTTAACGTCACTGATCTCTCTGGCATTCCTCCACTGTCTATAACATACACAAAAATGCAATTTAATAAGAAAATATGACTTTGCTTTTCCTTATTTACGATGGGACAAAGTATGACTTACCAGGAGCGATCTGTATTTTACACCCGGACTCTTGCTGTATCCTCGAAATCTGTTCTCCTCCTCTTCCAATAACTGCAAATGAGAAAGCAAGTTAGTTATTATAAATCCAACACGTACAAAATAAAACTAATTCTTTAAGCGCAAACTCACTGAAGCCAACCATCCCATCGGGAACTTTGATCTCTTCATTCGTTGCCCTGAAGGAAAAAGAAAGAAAAACACGCTTCTTATTTTAGGGTTCGATTCAAAACAGGACTGCAACTAACAATTATTTCAGTAAACGATTAGTCCAACGTTTTTTCATTTATTAATCAAATGGTCGTTTAGATCCTGAAAGCAATGAGATTTTAACTAAATTCTCAGATAAAAAATGACCTGGTGGAAAATATTTGCACACTAAAGTGTGTTTGAATCAAAAAAACACTAAATTTACACATTTCCCGTGCCATTTGTGTGCGATTCCTGCTCTTTGAGTGATAAAATCTCTGTATACCAGAGTTAATGCTTATTCGATTACTTAATTAGTTGACAACTATTTCTACGATCATTTAGTTGTGATTGTGATCGATTAACTTGTTGTAGCCCTAATTTAACATAAATATTTGAATTGAATTTGTCATTGTACCAAAGTCAAAGGTTAATTTGTTAATTTTGCAATAACTTCCCATTGACTTGAGGGCTTTTAAATGGGTAAATACTGTTTATTCCCCCCAAAAAACACATTTAATTATGTATTAATTTGTTTGATGGTTTCTAGTGTCATACTAAGCCAAAAACAAAATACAACTGCCATCTTTCTAAAGTTCATGTGCCAAATAAGTGTGGTCTATAACATTTCATGTCGTAAAATGGAAAAAGAAAGAAATTTAGACACTTACAATGAACAATATGTGCCTTAATTTTCTTGAATGTCTTTTGTGGCCTTTTTATTTTAGTCTAGAGCTGGTCGTGTTGTTTTTTGTTCTGTGTTATAAACTTGAAAAAAGAAAATTGAATTGAAGAAAAAAAAGCTTACTCTCAACAGGCGCAAATAAATTCCATCCAGAATAGTGCAAGATACAGCACAATCCAATTGAAATTTGAACGGCTACAATTACCAAATACTAAAAATACTGCAATTTATTTGGCAGAGAATATCTGAAAACAATGTATGTACAATGTAGAAAACCTGTTAATCCTGTGGTTTAGACTTCATGCGGTTCATGTTTAAGTCTTTTCTCCAACATTAACGCGCCTGAACTTGTTGTCAAATGTCAACTTTGAACGGAATTTCGAAATTAAAACAGAAAATCGCGAATCTAATTGCAACACTTATCTCCAAACACCAGTGGTTTCAATGAGGAAATGACGGACTAAACACTTTAACACCAACCTTCCAGGACCACCCATTGCTGCCATCGCTGCAAAAGCTGCAAAGAATAACATCACGGTTACAACGCTGCTCCTGTCAATTTAATCGGTGCAAGACACGAATTATTATTACTCACCGTCATTAGTTGCCACTTTCTTCGTCTCCGGTTGATCTGCGGAAACGCCAGAGAAATACAAGCATTAGATACGTTACTCTGCTGTCGAAGGATTTGCATGGCATTCAGGAATTGATGCGTAAAAGCTTATAAATCAGAGTGTGTTTGTGTAAATGTGGCCAGAAACGGACTTTATTCTAAAAGTTTCTCTAGCAAGAAATTAAAATGACAAATTAATGATGCGATCTCATTAGTTTACATGAAATCTGGACAAGCCAAAACACTTCTGTGATCTTTTGTTGATAATTTGAGACAAAAGAATCAGATTTTAATAATAAATAAAAGTGAAACTACTGCCGTTATAGTTAAAAAGGCAAAAATAAATGGCAATTGAGAATCCTGAAAGGCAATACACAGCTGTTAGTAAGCTTGAAGTCCTGTTTATGCGATTTATTAATGATTTCTAATGATTAAACAATGATTGGACACACATGCATCAGTGTACATGCATTAAGTAGAAATTAAGTATGCAGTAATGATGATTTGTAATTAACATTTGATGAAAAGATGGGTTAAATCTATGCAGGCAGGTTAAACTAGCAGGATTGAAGCGATTTGAGCCACTGACCGGCGTTGAGGATAGGCATTGGAAAATACCCACCAGCGTCCTCCAGGGGCCTTTTCTGCCCTCCGTAACCAAAGTCACTCGTGGGGCCTCCGGCTACTCCATCGCCACCAATCTTTGCTGCAATCTGGAACAAAAACACACGGGAGAGTGAAAAAAAGGGATTGATTTTCACAGTAAGAGCCGACTTTTTTGCCCTACGTGCATCTAAACCACTGTTGTTGTTTTTAACCTCTCGAGTCACAACTAGAGCTGCACAATTTGGGAAAACTGAATACCTAACTGTGTCTAATTTTTCGGACCAGTGTTGCAATTAGATTTGTGATTTATGCTTTATATAAATATGATTATATAAATCTGATTCTTATATTTATGATTCTGTCAATGTTCACATTAGTCTATCTATCTTAGTCTATTTTATTCTTAATCATGCCTCTTTTATATATTTTATTCATTGTTTTATGTTGCACCTTACGCCGAAGCAAGTTCCTATGTTTGTGAACTGACAATGGCAATAAACCGTTTCTGATTTAAACACAACCAGGAGAAGTGACAAAAAGACTGAAATATAAACTGACAAACTAAAAATATAAAGAATAATAATATAATAAAAGAATTGCGTGTTGCTGAATGTTTTTGTCACTTTTAGTCACGTTTTTGTTGTTCGTTTAAGAACATGTTTTAACAAATTTAAACTACAGGGTTAGCAGTTTTTATGTAGAATAAAACTAGATATTTTGTTGGAGGAAATTATTGCACTTCAAAAATGCCAGCCTTTGCAATTTGCGAATGGAATTTATTCAAATTGCAAATTCGATTAATTGTGCAGCTCTAATCACGGCACCCTTTATAATTATAATGGTCTGATGTGGTGAATATTTTTTCGTGCCATTGTCTGGTTCATTAAAATTAAATCCAGTGCAAGTCCCTTTTCCATGGTACACTAAATTGAAAACAAGGTCTTACACATGTCAAATGTGCCATTGTCGGAATTATTTAACAGACTTTTGACTAAATGGGACTTGTTTTTTTTCCATGTGGATGTCAGGCGCTTTATTTTTAGCGGTTTTGTTTTCTTTGTATGTCATGTTCTGTGTTTGAAGTTTTAAAAAGATCAAAAATAGAAGGAAAAAATGTTTTGCTGTTCCATGTTGATCAGCAATATCTAAATTATAATTAGACAAATACAGAATTAATTTAGATTCTATAATCAGCGAAGTTATAGTAGTTTATAATTAGACCGTGTCTGGTTGTGTATAATTACCTAAGTAGCCAATTACTTTTTCACTAAAACATTGCCTATCAACACTTTCACCGTCTGATTGCAATTTTTCTGACAATGATAAAGCGATAAAACGTGCGACTTCTGTTTTATTAGTGACAATCTGTTCAAAGTGCGCGTTTTAAACCCGGTCTGGAGATTTAAGAGAAGTCTATCACTGAATAACCAACGTGATAAAAGAATCATGTCTTTCAGTGCACGTTTGTAAATGTCTGAACTACAGATATAATAAGATTTTCTGTAAAAAGTTGCAGCTTTTGCGATTTGCCACAGGCGATCGCTCAAATTGCGATTTCAACTTTCAGCCTTATTCACTACATTATTTAATTTCACACACAGAACATAGGATATTTAAGATTAAGTCACTTTTCATTTATATTTGTGGTGTTTTAAAGGAGTAAAAGCTTCTTCCGTTCGCGGCCTACTTTTCTGCCCGGAAGTCTGAAGCTAACAAAGGATCTTTTTTACCCCTGTTGACCCCGGAAAACCTTTATTTATTCGCATTAAAGTCAAACTACAAACGATCAACAGACTTTACATTATTTGGGAAGCTTTAATGCGCATTTTGTTAAAGCAATTCGCCTGATTTTTCATTTTATAAAAGCATTAGTCATCGTTTTAGCTTTAGCTCGCCAGATGTGATGCAGCAGCGTGGAGAAAACCCGCAGCAATTTTAGCTTCCAATCCAACCTTTCATTCATTTTACTCAAGTTTAAAGCGATCAGATGGGTTTGTGGCGTTTATTGGTCGGGTTTACCTGTCGTGCTCGCTGCAGTGCGTCCTGAAAAGCGTCGTTCATTCCTCCAGCGGCGTTAGAGGACGGCGGAGCCACGCTGCTGTAGTCGGCCATATCTGCTCTGCTCCAGCGCCAGCAGGGACAAGATGGACGCTCAGGGGCGGGATTCACGCAGACTATCGCGATATTTGGGAAACACGAGTTTTTTGTGTGTTTTTTACGTACTTCGTATTGAATTATAATATAAACAGGTCGTAATTTTACATTGTATTCTTTATTAACCTCAATATTAATGTAAAACGACTTAATAATAAAAATGGAATCAAGACCATTGAAAATCTCTCTCACTGAAAGTCTCTTAATAGTGGCATTTTATCAGCGCAAGCGGTCGGGTTTTAATTTTGAAAAGTGGCTACATGACATGTATCACTCTGAGTTTTCATTTTTCAAATAATTGCAATAAAGTAGGCGGGGATAGGGGGTCGGTGAAAACAGAACTTTTTGGAGCACTCGAGCCTCATGTTGGGTTCATGTGGTTCTCAGGAAACTGTTGTCCGGGTTGAAAAATGCACATGAACGCACACAAGTGGGAAAAACAATTAGGAAACAAATGTGCAACAAAAAAAAAAATCAAAGACAACAACAACTCCAACTGTGCTGGTCGACAGGATTGGAGGCGCTTCAAGGCAATGGACAGACAGGTGTGTTCTGGATGGGAAGGGGGTCTGGACTGGACCTCCATGACGTGACAGGTCATTCGCTGTCAACAGGACTGAAAACTGAAGAGTCTTCTGTATGTGTTGGTTTTTGCATTGAAAAAGAAATTGTAAAAGATATTGTTGTTGTGCCACAAACGCATGTCAAGGAGAAGGACAGTTGCTTCCACATAAAATGTGTGTGTACCAGCTGTCAGCTCTGAGGTTTGAACCAGCAAGCTCCTGTTCCAGGGGCAGTGCTTCCCTCGTTATTACAGGGAGGATCTGAACGGGAAATGAGAACAGTGGCCTCTTGTGGTGATGCAGAAAAGTGCACAAAAAGTATGCCCCCGGTGTTCAAAAGTGGAATTCATTTTTTTATATATGTTTTATTTTACAGTTTTTATTGTTTTT
Source organism: Rhinogobius similis (assembly GCA_019453435.1). Taxonomy (NCBI): domain Eukaryota; kingdom Metazoa; phylum Chordata; class Actinopteri; order Gobiiformes; family Gobiidae; genus Rhinogobius; species Rhinogobius similis. The sequence goes on from CM033632.1 coordinate 8,844,027, forward strand.
TATCATTTTTTACACATTGCACCTTTGAGGAACAGCAGTGATGTAAGTCCTTTTCATGTGGTGAAGAGGTAATATAAAAGTCTAGGTCTAGTATAATATAAAAATAGAGAAACTATACAGCCCTTGTTTGTTTCTATGAAGACAGTATTTTATAACCCAGAATAAAACCCTTTTCATTTCACAATCTAATTATTGCACTAATAAAAATAAATAACTAGCTCAACCAAACTGCCATATCATTGTTGGCCACTTCAAAAGTGTAAACAAGTCTATGGATGCATTCATTTGTATATCATTTCAACAAAATAATTTTGAAAGTATACATTAATAGAGTTTATGATTCTGAGGAAAACATGGTCTCAAATTGTCTAATTAATAAATAGTTAATTGAAGCACAGGGTATAGCTCGTACAAAGCTGGCTCCCATTCCATTATAAAATCCTCTAAGTCCATTTCTCTCATAGATTCCTATAAGTCCATTAAGTACTCCAGTAGACAGACGCGACGTTGGACAGAGAGCTGCAAAACAAGAAAAAGAAAGTATATTTATTGTCATATATTTCCAATAAAGCCTGAGATTTGAACGCTGTCTTTTAACTTTGTGTCTTGAAGCAGAAGTAATTGGTAAAGACAAAAGGATCTGGTCATTCTAAATCAGCTTTAGACCTGGTTTAGTTCTGGGACTGGGTTAATTCTGGATCTGTCCTGGTTTAGTCCTGTTGTAGTGCAGCTCTTCTGTACGTTTCTAAGTATGGAGATGCAGGCGGACATAGTTGGAGCTCACATAAATGAACAGCTTACCTTCGGCTTGTTGGTGAGTCCGTATCACAGCCAACGGGTAACTGGTCATTTGTCCAGAAGCAAAGGCCACAAAACTGAAGAAAAACAGCTCAGATTCGCTGTTGTACGCCGGGTTACTCTTGGCCCAGTTCATTATTGACTGCAAACAAGTGGGAAAAAAAAGTCACAAGTTAAACTACGGGTCTTAAATGAGAGGTGGTGGGCCCCATTATATCAAAAATCTCAAGCTGCTGCAGGTTGGACATTTTAAAAAGCTGTAACCTTCTTTTTTTCCACTCAAATAAACCATGCTGGGATGAATCAGGGTCAGATTGATCCAAACCAACAACTAAAGACAAAAAGTTCACCATAAAATACAAAATTTAATACAACTTTTATATGGATTCTGTCTGGACTTTTTTAAATTTCATTTTACTTTATTACAATTCCCTAAAAGTCATTTTTAGTGAAATTAACTTCAGCTTTGATAGAGGAATTGTCAAAACCCAAAAAATGCCAGTCAGACCATCCTCCAAACACCAGTTTTACTCTTTCATACTGTATATCTAACAGAAAATCCAGGCGGAATTCAAAATCTGATATTCCTCTGAGCAGAGCTTGTTAGGCCCGAGCCCCTACAGGGCGTAGGGCCTATTGCTTCCGCAACGATGCCAAAGGCATCGTTGCAACTGTCTCGCCAAACTTTCGCGCGCAGCGTTAGAAGTTTTTGAAATTTTGCACAAAATTCCATTTTGGCCTACCGATCAAAAAGCCAATCAGACCCATGTCATATTTTTGTAATGGCTTAAGCCGCGCACCAATGACCGAAACATCCCATGTTATTCCTATGGGAAAATCGAAAATTGTCTCAAATTTGGATCTTTTTGACTACGCATTTTAACGAACTTCCTCCTCGGGCGCAAGCCCGAACAAACGCAAAGTTGGTGGAAATCTTCCTGAGGAGTGGGGCACCAAAAAGTTATCCAAATTATCAGGATAGGCATTACTGGTCTCCGTGCGCAAAGCCGCACATTTTCGCAAAACATTTTTGAAAAGACAGAAAAACCCCATGTTATTCCTATGGGGAAATCTCAAAGTCGCTCAAATTAAACTTTGTACTTTAACGAACTCCTCCTCGGGCGCAAGCCCGACCAACCTGAAATTTGGTGGACATCTTCCTGAGGAGTGTGACACCAAAAGTTATCCAAATTATAGGGATAGGAATTATTGTCTCTGTCTTGTGCCGCTTGTAAAATTGCCCAAACTTGAACAAATGACAGAAACAACCCATGTTATTCCTATGGGAAAATCTCAAAATCTCTCAAATTTAACTTTGTACTTTAACGAACTCGTCCTCGGGCGTAAGCCCGATCAATCCCAAACTTGGTGACAATCATCCTGAGGAGTGGGGCACCAAAAGTTATCCAAATTATTGGGATAGGTATTACGGTCTCTTTGCGGCGAAGCCGCACATTTTGCCAACATTTTACAAAAGACAGAAAAACCCCATGTTATTCCTATGGGAAAATCTCAAAATCGCTCAAATTAAACTTTGTACTTTAACGCACTCCTCCTCGGGCGCAAGCCCGACCAACCGGAAATTTGGTGGACATCTTCCTGAGGAGTGGGGCACCAAAAGTTATCCAAATTATTAAGATAAGTATTATGGTCTCCGTGCGGCGAAGCCGCAGAAATTGCCCAAACTTGAACAAATGACAGAAACATCCCATGTTATTCCTATGGGAAAATCTCTCAAATTAAACTTTGTACTTTAATGAACTCCTCCTCGGGCGTAAGGCCGATCAACCTGAAACTTGGTGACAATCATCCTGGGGAGTGGGGCATCTAAAGTTATCCACAGTTTTGGGACAAGTGTTACGGTATGCATGCGGCAGAGCCGCAACAATTGGCAACATTTCTGCTCATTCATAACAACAGCAGTTTTGGGACACAGCTTTGTTCCACCACAAAGCCCCAGTACAGGAAAGGATGAGGGCGCGTCAGCGCCATTTGCAGTGAGTTGCGAGAGCGGAGTACGAGCGCGGCCCGCGAGGGCCGTTCGATGCCGCTTGCGGCTTTAATTTTGACTTATAATCAGAGTAAAACAGACTTCAGATGCCAAAACTACAGAGTCTCAGCTTCACAAAGAGTCCAAACATTTAATTTTACTCCAAAGGATTCAGAAAACAGCTTTAGATTGAATTTGGGCTCATTTTAGCGAAAACAGGCCCTAAATTTAAGGGATAAACAATAAAACTGTGATGTCTTAGTGACACCTCGCCCTCATAACCTGTGGGTGGTTGGTTTGCGTCGCACTGACCTGGTGAACGGCACACTCCACTCCGGCGTAGGGAATCATACAGAGGAGACTGGGCTTGAACCCTCGGTAAAACGACGACACTGACTCGTTTGCGTAGATAGAACGAGCACAGGCCACGACTCCTCTGTAAGTGCCAGCCTGGAGGAGGTTCAGACGCACCTTCAGCACCTGGACGGGAGACACACGTGTTTTTAATAAAGGTTCATTATTTATTTATATATATATTACAAATGAATCTTCATTTTCTTTGCTTTTTTTCCTAAGGATACCAATATGATTGTACAGATGTGATACCCATTCGTTGTTCTCGAGTCCGAGTTACAGTTTTATTCAATTACTTTAACATTAATGTCTATATTTTGGCACAAACTCAATACCTTGTCGCTCGGGGAGTAAACACTCAACAAATTTTGGCGCAACCATGTGTCCATTTTCAAGCCTTAAAGGGCCTATGACAGTTTGAAATACACATTTAACTAAAATGGAGTTAAGATAAATATATTCAAATTTCTACTAAAATCTTTACAAATTTAACCCCAGTTTAGCAATTCTTTTAGGTTTTTAATTTTACTTCCTGGTTGTAAAGTATGACATCACACTAGGAGATTACCATAGCAACCACACTGTACATTGGCCAAAACTCATCTAACGTCACAGATTTTGTTCATTTGACAAAGAGAAACGCATGTGTACACCTTTATTTAGTTGAATCGATGTGTAAGGGTCAAAAAAGTAGTTTGTTTTCAGTAAATCATACGCATGACCTTTGTTTCCCCAGCGTGGTGTCATCAGTCTGTTTACTTCCTGTAATTTTCAACAGATTTTTCAACTTTTCTCCACAAACAGCGACCTGATTGGTGCAAAACTATAATTTATATTTACACAAAGTATTAATACACTGAAGAAAGTCAAAATTAGAAAATCACAAAAACCTGTCATGCGCACTTTAACACTCAAATCAGAACTACAAAACTATCAACAACTCTTTGCAGAGCTTAAAACAAAATGATCAACTCTTAAAAGACCGACTGCAATTCTTACACTCTCTTTAAGTTGAACAGAAAACACAACATAAAGACCAAGTTGGAACCAGGTTAAGATCCATTTTCCAAATCTGAAACCGTTCTGATACTGATGTTAAAAAGTAAAACACTGAAAATAAGCTTGTTGTGTTAGATAGATTATTTGTGTAATAGAATGGATACATGTTTGCAGTAAATACCTCACTCTCAAACCAACAAAATCATGTAATATTGATCCTACACGTCTCTAACTCCCACAGCTCACGACTAAAAGTGTGTCATTCTCCAGGTTGTGTCTGGAGGATGGATTGATACTGTCATAAATCTGAATCTCATAAATCTTTACTCCAAATTATACCAAATATCTTCATAAATCTGATGATCGTGTTTATATTTTAATCGCAAAGTGTCCTTTTTAGAGTGTTTTCAGATTTGTTCAAAAAGTTAGATTCTTCAAACATTCTGACCTGTTTCTGACCTGGCCTGAACATGCAAGCTTTATGAAAAGTTTCAGGAAATGTGTCAAACTGTAAATCCCAAGTCAAAAAGAAGCAAGTCTAAGTTTAGTATCAAGTTCCGAGTCCAAATCCCAAGTCTTATGCACCGAGTTTCAAGTCTTTTCAAGTCCTTACTCCAAATTATACCAAATATCTTCCATTTTTGTCAGTGGTCCGTCTTTAAAATTAAACACAGGAAGTTCAATTGTAGAGAAGAGTGTTTCACAATTATGATTCGCTCCAAGTCCAAGTCTCAAGTCACTGGCATTCAAGTTCAAGTAGAGCCCAAAGTCAAAGCCCGATTTATCAAGTCAAGTCTCAAAATAATAACTCCAGTCTGACTTTTTTACTTTGAAATAAACAAACTGCAAAGTGGGGCTGTAATCCTTTAGTCGTTTGGTCAATTAATCGGCCGATGGAGTCAATCAACCAACATTTTTATTAGTCGACTATAATCTTTTTTTTTTTTTTTCCTTTTAGATTAAATGGATTTATATGAGCAAAAACAGGAAGATATGGAGTGAGTTAGCTAAATTTTTGAAGTCCAACATATAAATACTATGTTTCCAAGTACTTTTGTGTATAAATAGTTGTTTTTTTCTATGCATTTTTGGTCTTTAGTCAGACACATGGCGATACCGTAGAGTTTTGATATATTTTTGCTACACACTCTTTTAGTCGACTGATCGGTCGATAGGGCTGGTCTTTAGTTTAAGAATATTTAAGCTTCACAAATGTATGAAACATTATAATAACAATATTTCAGAGTGTAACACCAAAGGCTTATTTTGCAGTGTTTAAGTTTTAGATAAAGCAAAGGCCTGTAGAGTGATTATTTTGTTTACAATGTTTCTTCTACTTTTACTTATTATAAAAAAAATTGCATAGAGGAAGTCACTAGAGCAACACGTGCACTGGAGGCTCATTTAGGACAGTACTGGAGGCTGCCACTAGGGGCAAGTCTTGTAACTACTGCAGCAAGAAAATACAGCTGTGAGGAACCTGTGCCAGGAGTTCAAACAAAGGTCAGGACATGATAGTGAGATCATGGGGGTCCGTGAGTTCACACTTGGGTTCAAAGAATAATAATGAGCTTGGGAGGAGTAGTGCCCTAAACCTGGGAAACTATAGGAGAAGAGCCGAGCCATGGGGGGTAATGGTCCTGAATATTCAGAGCTATAAACTGGGCTGCATTCTCTTTGTTGGGGCTTCTGGAGGTTTTTTCTTCGTGTGAGGATCTCTGTGGGTTTGGAGCCATGATCTGGGACACTGGTTAGAGGAGCTTTTTGCGTGGTCTGCGAACCAACCAGATCTTACATTTTACCAAGGATGAAGTTATTTTTTGGACAATAAAGACTCTATTGCATTGAATTTCGTCGAGTTTGTCTTCTTCATTGTGTCAAACATGCGAGCGTTATCCAGAAGAAATTGTGACACAACAAGTTGACCAAGTGACAGCCCTACTGTACTGAATGATTGGACTTCAAAAGAAAACCCAACCACAAATACAACACATGGCCAGAATACTGTTATACAATGCTTTCTCTTTGTGGAATGTGCATTATTTGTGAATGAACGGCGGTCATTTGGAGTAGCCGACCTGGTACCTCGAGTGGGTAGAAGGCCGCGTGAGCCACAGCTCCGGAGACACAGCCCAAAGCAAACCTCTGCTGCACCGTCAGACTGTCCCGGGACTGATCCTGAGTGCACGCCTTCATCTGCAGACAAACAACCACCGGATCACGCCGTGCTTTTCCATTAGCCACAGGAAGCCGGGCATGAATGTTGAATGAGGGCGTCTTCTTGTGTCTCACCTGAGCGTAGATGAGACACTGCAGGGTGGACTGAGGCGTGCCTTTTAAAACGTTGACGGCGTTTCCCTGCCACATGGAGCGCACGCCTCCAGATCTGAGCTCCTGGAAACCCTGAGAGAAAGCCTTAGATCCATGCACCTAGAGACAACAGGAACAAAAAGGGAAATTGTATTAATGAACATCAATGATAGTAACGCCAAAGTGATGGAAATTCTGCTCCAATTTTGCAACTTTTTTGTTTATACTTAGATGAATGGAGCTGTTTATGGGAAAAATAATTAGAACAAATATCGTTAAACCTGTTAAAGGGGTAGTCCTCTGAAACAGTTAATGGGCTAAAATGATTGTAATTTGTCGACTATAAAAAAAAATAGTCATAGTAAGTATTTTGATGATTGTGACCTAGAAGGCACAAGCTTTAAATTACATAATAAAACACCTTTTAACAAAGACAGAGCATTATTAAATCAAAAAGTCTAAAAAATGTGTATATATATTTCTGATTTTCTTCAATAATACATTTTATTTGTAAATTTTCTCAATCTAGGAGCTTTCAGTCGCCATATTTCCACCTTTGTTTGGTTGCTAATGTATTTAAAGAGTGTCATTGTACAATTGAACCAGCAGGCCTATTTGACAAGTCGATTAATAAAATAATCGTTAGTTGCAGCTCTGCAGACCACGGCTTTAAGGTTGAATCTGCAGGGCTGAAAAAGTGGCTTTTGTGGGACAATTTTATTCGGATATTTAGGGCATTTTGAACATGAAATCCCACTACATTTTGTTACTCTACATTATCAAATCATAATTTTGGTTTTATTTCTGGTTTTAAAGTCTGACAGGCTCTCATGTTTTTCTAATTCTGCCTTAGTTTTGTGGGAGGGCACCTGTGGTATATATTCAGCATAGTTTTATATTTGTGAAGTGACAGTTCGTGAAGAAGGAAGTAGTGATGAGTTCAAAAACGAAATCCCTCTTGTGATGTCATCAAAAAGCGACATACGGTTGAAAATTTACACAATATCAAAGACAGTTTACACAAAACTGACACATTTGTCTGACAGTTTAAACCAGTGGTTCCCAACCTTTTTTGTCTCGTGTATCTCCTAAGCTTTGTTTTACACTCAGGTAACCCCTTAACTTGAATTTCCTGCAAATAAATGGGTTTAATAGTCGAATATATTAAATTATCAGTATTATATATTTTTATTTTAAATATATGTATGATCCAGGATACTCCAAAAGATGCAAAATTTACAACTAATTACACTTTTGTATTCAGATAAAAGTACATTTCACCTTCATTTAAAACCTGAAACCATTCTAAGTGCCTCCTGGTAATTCCTCATGTACCCCTTGAGGTCCCCGTACCCCTGGTTGGGAAACACTGTTTTAAACTTACATTCAACAAAATAAAGGTGTTATCAGGTATTATCATTTGTCAAATCATAGCTAGAGAGTCATTGATATGGATTTTGGCCTTTTTTTCCAAATGGTTGCTATGGTAACAGTTGTGGAATTACCTCTAACTGCTGCTCATGTCCAACCAGGAAGTAACATTATAAACCTTATGAAAACTGTCAAACTGGGGACAAATTGGCAAAATGTTTAGTCAAATCTTAAATATAATCAAATTGACTATGTTTTAGTGAAATGTGTTGTCTAACCTGTCATATCGACTTTAAGGGAAATCCAAGTAAAGATAGTGTAAAAAGCCAGCGTGAAGTTGTGTTTGAACCTGTAGTTGAGTCTTGAGCCGGTCGATGGGAGCGGTCACGGTCCTGGACACGGCGTCCGCCAAACCGGCCGAGAGAACGAACCGGCTCCAGACTCCAGGCTCCTCTGAAAACTCTATGGACATGGCTCGGCTTTCTCCCACGTCAAACACCTGCAGCACACAGGGAGGAAGAACGTGAATGATACAGGCCCCTCCTCAGCAACCTTTTTGGTCGTGTCTCTTGAATTAAACTTGAAGAGAGCATCCGGTTTTGTTGTTTTTGTTTTTGTTTGTTTGTTTTCGTGTGCAGGTTCATAAATCCAGGGTAGTAAGTGAACTTTTGGATAATTAGCTTATGTTCTAAACAGCTTCAAACAGGGAAAAGAAGAATATTTAAGAAATCAGACCATATTTCCTGTCTGTTGGTGCATTTCCACACATGTTCAGCTGGTTTTCGTTTGTTTATTTTTTTTTTTTACATTGTTATATTGTATTTACAAGCTTTATTAGAGAAATAAATAGTAAATAAACAAGACAATTACTATTTTGTTTGTCATTTTCTTGTTTCAAAGTACAGTGCACTACTTTCTTGTGATACTGAGAGAAAAGCAACTGTTTCAGAGCCTTGTGTCTGTGATAATTGGGGGACATTTTACTGGGGGCCCCTTCAAGTTGGGGCCCCAAGGCATTTTCGGCCTAATGGTAAGTCCACCACTGGAGGTATGAAGTATGTGTCACATTTTATGCTTTTGTTTCATATGACTTTCCATCGGACGCAGGACCAATAATGATACTAATGCAACAATTAATCCTTTAAAGGTTGTTTTTTATGATGTTGTTTGGTGTAATCAGTGATTGTTCATGCACGTGAAGTCATTACGAGCCTTTAGGCATTGTAATGAAATGGTTTTGTTGTATTTGTATGTTTGATGATTGCAGTGGGCCCAGGAAGACAAGCTGATCACATTGTTTTCAGCTAATGGGGTCCATTTGAATAAACAAAATAAATAAATGGTTCCTTCGTGTTTTCCAGTCCATACACCTTCACAAGACCCGTTCAGATGAGATTTAGTTAGTTTTTTTCTATATAATTCATGTTTATTTACTTATTTTTTAATTCTCTTGGTACTTTTGGTGTTTTATGTCCATTCTTTGTTTATTTGGTTGTTTTCCGATGTGGTTTTCAAATTACAAGTGGCAAATAACTTAAACTATTATGAACAATCTCGTGCGGTATCGGTATCAAACTGCTGTAGTTCTAGCCACATTCGATCTAAAAATTTAAATGTACAACTACGATACTTCGAAAAGCCAATATTTTCAGCTGCTTTTTTGTTTTGTTTTTTGTTTTTTTGCAATGAACGGCTTAAAAGTTACTGCCAGAAAGAAACCGACCACATTGTGTTTCCACGAAGAGACGAGCTCGCCGATGTTCTCCACGGGGTTAATGATGACGTGATGTAAGAACTCGCTCCAGTCCACGGTTAGAGAGTCGTCTTTGTCCATCCTGACGAGGCCAACGAGCGGAAAGGAAACACAAATTGCTTACATTAACGCGGCAAAGTAGCAAAGCATTGTACTTTTGCATCTCAGGATCGAAAATGCCGACGTTTATCACTTATTTGTCACAGCGTAAGTCCCTCCAGTTACAGAACATTTCAATTTAGATCATACAACAAATTACAAGAAGCAAGAAATTGGTTTCCAATACAGAGCACCTTACATTTGAATGATTTTCTTTGCGTTCGACTTGGTTATGACGACTCCCAACTTCTTGAACAAGCTGATAATGTCCTCCTGGTCGATCACCCCTGACAAGAGAAGACTAATATCAACCAGGAACAGTAATATGTATTAATAATAGTAATAATAATGGTATAAAATGAAAGTTGTTGTAGTAAGAGTGACGAAAAGTAGTAGTAACAGTAACAGTGGTGACATTGGAAGCAGCTGCAGTGAGAGAGACATAATAGTAAACCATAATAAACCTGGACTAAACCAGGATTTAGGACAAAACTAGCGCTTCTTCAGAAATTCTTGTTAGATTAAATAGCCTGCAGATTCGATTAAATACCCTGTAAAAGCTCTCATAAGAACTTCTATTTATCTGACTCAATTTGCACCAAACTGGACCAAATTTCATTCAATAACAACAATTTATACAAAAAAGAACAGGGAAACAGTGTATTTATGTGTAAAAAGGCAAACTAAACTCATGATTCACTGGCGAATCTTCAGCTAACTCACTTTATGTCTTTTCCTTTTTGTTGCTGTCCCATGAAAGTCCTTATAATCTAAATAAACGAATCTGTCAACTAATATAAATTAACATCATCGACCGTCTAAATGACTAAAGGACCACAGATAAAAACTAGGACCAAACCACGTCTAAACCACGACTTATCTCAGGGTAAAATATATTCATGGCATTACATCTGTAGGAAAGACAGACTGTTAAGCAGCACTTTAATTTGACTTGAAAATATCATTTTAAAGTGACCGTATGACTCTAAATCTTCACATTATGCTTTTCATATTAGTCCTGATAGTAAAATTCCAAACTTGATTTCAATTCTAATGAGTATCTAGTTTGGGGTGTGTCCACATTCACCACATTAAGGCTTTTTTTTTTTTTTTTTTGGCCAGCTTGCACTTTCATGTGGAAACAACAAACTTGTCCAATCTGCTCCTAAAGATGTGTTATTGCTTTATTTAATCCACTTCATCCATAGATTTCTCTGGCACTTTGTAACTTCAGGTCTTTTCTTAAAATTAATTTTTCTCCCCTCGGGACATAAAGATCAGCCTCAAAGTATCTCCTACACATCAAACTGTACAATCTGGGACTCCACAAGATTTTGACAGAACGTACTGAGGAATTTGTTGATATCTAATACTAAGCCTGATTTATCAAAGTTTTAAGTTTTTTTAAAAATGATGTGAAATTTTACTTTTTAGACCAGTTTTACGCCAGATCTAGTTCACTCAAAAACTAAATAAGAAATACAAAATCCCCTCAGTATGTTTTGTTTATAACTAATATGTGTACAAAATTAACAAAAAGAATTAAACCTGGTTCTGTCCATTTTTCAGATTTGAACGTCCAAAATATGTGCAATTTAGTCCGTTTTTACACATAAAATGCCTTATTCTACATGAAAACATGACATGAAGAAAAACTTGTAATGCATTTCTTTCTTACATTCATGTGAGTAAACTACAGGAGAAGTTTAAAATTGATATCTTTAAATTTAAGATTTTTTCCTATTCACCTGCAGTGTCTCACCTTTGGATTTGGACTAAACCTGGACAAGATCAGGACTAAACAAGGACTAGAACAGGACCAAACCGATTCCAAACTAGGACTAAAATGTGCTTAATTTAGGACCCTATACTGACAAGTGTGAACGCAGTCTTAGATTCAGATTTATTATGGACTAGTATCTGGATATTGATCTCTTTTGACGGCTCTTCTCTGGCTGCACATGAATGTCACATGGTTCACTACAATATGAGGCCAAAGGTAACTGATTACTGTAAACACAGACTGTATTGACACGACAGAGTCACCTTGAAAAGTAGGTTTACAATCACCGATCTGCTTGAAAATATGCCCCACAAATGCCCTCAAATAATGCAATCAAATAAAACAATTATCACGTTGTTTAAGACTTACCGCAATTGTCCCTGTCCAAATCCTGAAAGTGAATTTTCCATTTCTTCTCTCTATCCATCATGTAACTGAGGAATTCTTTGTAATCCAATAGGCCATCTTGGTTTTGGTCATAGGAGTCAATGATATTCTGCAAAAATAAGGCAGACATGGCATATTTTTAGGTTTTTAAATGCAGTTTACAATATATTTTTGCTGTCTTACCTGCACTTTTCCATCTGCTGACACTATCCCGTGCTTTTTCATCTCATTGTGCAGCTCTCCTGTGGAAATAAAGCCATCATTGTTTTGGTCCAGTTTGTCAAACAGCCCGCGGAATTGATCCATTGTTGAAACACAAAAAGTAGGATACACTTGAGTCTACGTTACAAAAGCTGGTAAAGTTAAAATCCTATTGATAATCATTGGAGCAGCGGTGCAGCCTTTCACACAGCGCTGCTCCTGCTGCTGCTGCTGCTGCTGACTCACTGGGACTGCACAGGTCAATAATGCAGCGAGGAGTGAACAAACCTGTGTGTGCGTCTGTCATAGAGCTGTAGATGGCGCTGTTGCTGCACAATGACAGGGAATAGTCGAATGAACATGACAGGCTTGATCAAAGTGAATGCGTTCAGTGTTTTAACTTGTGGTTGAACAGATCATTTCTACTTGTAAAAATGTAGTCAGCTCCACCATTGAGTTAATAAAGGTTAGAGAGGTTGTCGTCATGGTAACCAACGTCCAGCTCCATGCTGTGGTGGAAAATTCTACTTAAGAACTCAGAACTCACCGGAGCTGGACTTTTTAATCATAATTTTGTAATATACACTTTGATAATTTGACTTTTTTGATTATCTAATGCCCAAACTCTACCAAACTAATATGAAAAAAAATTTTTTTTAAACATATTTTAAATTTTAGGAATCAGCGATGTTCGTGAAGTAAATAATGATCAGAGCTTGTGTCCATATTGTATTGACACAATGTTTAATTCTGCATAAAATACAGATAGTGTTCATTATATGTTAATTTAAACACTTAAATGAATGATTTTTTAATGATTTGATTTTACATTATTTTCTATTACAATTTTGCTCTTTCTCCACACACAAAATGAAGAATTGCTACGGCAACAGCACCCACAATCTATATCTATCATAATGTTTTATTCATTTCTTTCAGCTTCATGTTGCAGGCAACATTTTGAGGACTAAAATAGTTTTAATTTAATAGATTTAAATTGTTAATCGCTTTGGCAACAGTTCAAATGTCTTATCACTCTGAAAGCTGTGCATCTGTAAATCTACCTTTGGGACATTCTAAAAATAGCAAACAAGCTGTGCAGAGAACCAAGTCAGTAGCTGTGGGCCTATTGCCAGTTTTAGCCCAGTACAACGACTGGTCACGTGACACCAGCGGGGCCAAGACAGGAAAATGTGATTTGTGTGATTGTAAGTTGTAGACCGCCCTGATGATAAATGAGTTTTGACGTCGGTTTTCAGTGGATAAATAGCCTTGGCAGTTTCCTGTTCATTGAGGTGGTTTCGTGCACTCTTTTCCCTCCTCTTTGACGCCCCGTGCCCCTCACGCACAGACCTCTCACCTGCGCGTGTGAAGAGCCGCTTTAGTGAATGACGTGCATCAGCATCTGGTTTCTAGAAAGAGCCACCGGAGTCCAGCGCGTGTCAAAGCCCAGAGGAACCTGACGACCGAGAGGAACTCACCTTCAAAAGAAAAGCATGAATAATGTACAAGAACATTACCCTTTAATGTGAACGGTCAGGTTCTGATGGTGCCAGAGTCAGGACTAAACATGGACCAGAGTCAGGACTAAACATGGACCAGAGTCAGGACTAAACGTGGACCAGAGTCAGGACTAAACATGGACCAGAGTCAGGACTAAACATGGACCAGAGTCAGGATTAAAGTCTGGATTAAACATGGACCAGAGTCAGGACTAAACATGGACCAGAGTCAGGATTAAACATGGACCAGAGTCAGGATTAAACGTGGACCAGAGTCAGGACTAAACATGGACCAGAGTCAGGACTAAACATGGACCAGAGTCTGGACTAAACATGGACCAGAGTCAGGACTAAACATGGAGCAGAGTCAGTACTAAACATGGACCAGAGTCAGGACTAAACATGGACCAGAGTCAGGACTAAACATGGACCAGAGTCAGGACTAAACATGGACCAGAGTCAGTACTAAACATGGACCAGAGTCGGGACTAAACATGGACCAGAGTCAGTACTAAACATGGACCAGAGTCAGGACTAAACATGGACCAGAGTCAGGACTAAACATGGACCAGAGTCAGGATTAAAGTCTGGATTAAACATGGACCAGAGTCAGGACTAAACATGGACCAGAGTCAGGATTAAACATGGACCAGAGTCAGGATTAAACGTGGACCAGAGTCAGGACTAAACATGGACCAGAGTCAGGACTAAACATGGACCAGAGTCTGGACTAAACATGGACCAGAGTCAGGACTAAACATGGACCAGAGTCGGGACTAAACATGGACCAGAGTCAGGATTAAACATGGACCTGTCTCCTGTCTCCTGCTGGTGCTAATGTCAGGACTAAACCTGGACCAGAGTCAGGACTAAACATGGACCAGAGTCAGGACTAAACATGGACCAGAGTCAGGACTGAACATGGGCCGGCCTCCTGCTGGTGCCAGAGTCAGGACTAAACATGGACCAGAGTCAGGACTAAACATGGACCAGAGTCAGGACTAAACATGGACCAGAGTCAGTACTAAACATGGACCAGAGTCAGGACTAAACATGGACCAGAGTCAGGACTAAACATGGACCAGAGTCAGGATTAAAGTCTGGATTAAACATGGACCAGAGTCAGGACTAAACATGGACCAGAGTCAGGATTAAACATGGACCAGAGTCAGGATTAAACGTGGACCAGAGTCAGGACTAAACATGGACCAGAGTCAGGACTAAACATGGACCAGAGTCTGGACTAAACATGGACCAGAGTCAGGACTAAACATGGACCAGAGTCAGTACTAAACATGGACCAGAGTCAGGACTAAACATGGACCAGAGTCAGGACTAAACATGGGCCAGCGTCAGGACTAAACATGGACCAGAGTCGGGACTAAACATGGACCAGAGTCAGGATTAAACATGGACCTGTCTCCTGTCTCCTGCTGGTGCTAATGTCAGGACTAAACCTGGACCAGAGTCAGGACTAAACATGGACCAGAGTCAGGACTAAACATGGACCAGAGTCAGGACTAAACATGGACCGGCCTCCTGCTGGTGCAGAGTCAGGACTAAACATGGACCAGAGTCAGGACTAAACATGGACCAGAGTCAGGACTAAACATGGACCAGAGTCAGGATTAAACATGGACCAGAGTCAGGATTAAACATGGACCAGAGTCAGGACTAAACATGGACCAGAGTCAGGACTAAACATGGACCAGAGTCAGTACTAAACATGGACCAGAGTCGGGACTAAACATGGACCAGAGTCAGTACTAAACATGGACCAGAGTCAGAAATAAACATGGACCAGAGTCAAGACTAAACATGGACCAGAGTCAGGACTAAACATGGACCAGAGTCAGGACTAAACATGGACCAGAGTCAGGACTAAACATGGACCAGAGTCAAGACTAAACATGGACCAGAGTCAGGATTAAACATGGACCAGAGTCAGGATTAAACATGGACCAGAGTCAGGACTAAACATGGACCAGAGTCAGGATTAAACATGGACCAGAGTCAGGACTAAACATGGACCAGAGTCAGGACTAAACATGGACCAGAGTCAGGACTAAACATGGACCAGAGTCAGGACTAAACATGGACCAGAGTCAGGATAAAACATGGACCTGTCTCCTGCTGGTGCCAGAGTCAAGATTAAACATGGACCAGAGTCGGGACTAAACGTGGACCAGAGTCGGGATTAAACATGGACCAGAGTCAGGATTAAACATGGACCAGAGTCAGGATAAAACATGGACCAGAGTTGGGACTAAACATGGACCAGAGTCAGGATAAAACATGGACCTGTCTCCTGCTGGTGCCAGAGTCAAGATTAAACATGGTCCAGAGTCAGGACTAAACATGGACCAGAGTCAAGATTAAACATGGACCAGAGTCAGGATAAAACATGGACCAGAGTCAGGACTAAACATGGACCAGAGTCAAGATTAAACATGGACCAGAGTCGGGACTAAACGTGGACCAGAGTCAGGATTAAACATGGACCAGAGTCAGGACTAAACGTGGACCAGAGTCAGGACTAAACATGGACCAGAGTCAGGACTAAACATGGACCAGTCAGGACTAAACATGGACCAGAGTCAGGACTAAACGTGGACCAGAGTCAGGACTAAACATGGACCAGAGTCAGGACTAAACATGGACCAGTCAGGACTAAACATGGACCAGAGTCAGGACTAAACATGGACCAGAGTCAGGACTAAACATGGACCAGAGTCAGGACTGAACATGGGCCAGAGTCAGGACTAAACATGGACCAGAGTCAGGACTAAACATGGACCAGAGTCAGGATTAAACATGGACCAGAGTCAGGACTAAACATGGACCAGAGTCAGAGTCAGCACTAAACATGGACCAAATTCAGAACTAAACATGGACCAGAGTCAAGACTAAACATGGACCAGTCAGGACTAAACATGGACCAGAGTCAGGACTAAACATGGACCAGTCAGGACTAAACATGGACCAGTCAGGACTAAACATGGACCAGAGTCAGGACTAAACGTGGACCAGAGTCAGGACTAAACATGGACCAGAGTCAGGACTAAACATGGACCAGTCAGGACTAAACATGGACCAGAGTCAGGACTAAACATGGACCAGAGTCAGGACTAAACATGGACCAGAGTCAGGACTAAACATGGACCAGAGTCAGGACTGAACATGGGCCAGAGTCAGGACTAAACATGGACCAGAGTCAGGACTAAACATGGACCAGAGTCAGGATTAAACATGGACCAGAGTCAGGACTAAACATGGACCAGAGTCAGGACTAAACATGGACCGTCCTCTTGTTGGTGCCAGAGTCAGGACTAAACATGGGGAATCAGCGTTTCCGTTTTATGCAGCTAAAATCTCGACAATGTTCAAATCCTGGCTAGAAACAGTTATTTTAGCTGTGCATACGACTGAGAGGATTTTATTTACAATGTTTATATTTGTGTGTTTTTTTAATTGTCATTTGCATTTTTTTCCTATAAAGCACTCTGAGTTAGGGTTGTCAACACTACAAAAAATCAGATACTAATTGATACTAAAACTAGTAAAGCAAGTATTATCCTTTAACAGAACAAAATTTGACCTTACAGTGAACAGTTCATGAATGATCTTGAGCTTGATTAGAACTAGAAAAAATCACAATGTTTAATAAAGAAAGTGCTATTATTTAGTGTTGAAAATGTCTAAAACCTTGACCTAAAAGGGCATTTGTAATAATCACTGTGGTGTTGAAATGGTATTGAGAATTTAGTGCATTTCTTAGTATCGAATAGGGCTTGACATTGTAGTATCATGACAACATTACTCTGAATTAGCGGACAATTAAACTTGCCCTAATATGTCTCCTTTAAACCAACACAAATTAAACCAATATTGACAGAGCTATTGCCACCAAAAACAACATCTCAAACATTATTATTTACTTTATTTATCACACCGAGACGCTAACAGATCGACGCGCTCAAACGTTCACCACCTTTACTCTGGCGATCCACCGGAAGTCGCGTGCAGCCGTGCCGTGCGTAAACTTGTCTCCGGCGGACGGATGCAGAGGAGGGAGCAGCGGTGGCTATTTAAAGAGGCTGATCCGGTTCTGGACACATATCAGGGGGTCCGCGGCGCTGACTAAGCCCCTCTAAATGCTCTCCGCCCCGCATTGTGTAACTGCGTGCGCCCGCGTACCGTCTGCGCCCCTGCGGAGTCCAAACTAGGAACCGCTGCTCAGGTTATCTCTCCATCCATCGCCCTCTGCGGACGCGACCAGACACGCTCAAGTCCACCCCGAATTCTCGCGATTTAGTTCGAAGCGAAGCCAAAAAGCGCGAAGGGAAAATGGGAAAGGACTACTACAAAACCCTGGGCATCTCTAAAGGCGCGACGGAGGACGATATCAAAAAGGCGTACAAAAAGCAAGCGCTGAAATGGCATCCGGATAAAAACAAGTCTCCGGCGGCGGAGGAGAAATTCAAAGAAGTCGCTGAGGCGTACGAGGTGTTGAGTGATCCGAAGAAACGGGAAATATACGATCAGTACGGAGAGGAAGGTACGTGGAGGGTTTCGAGAGCGTTTTGGCGCACGTTTTACGCATTTGGATCAAGACTGTCAAATTGTATTTTGTGTTGGAAGCTATAATTCGCCCACACAAGGCCAGAGATTAACAGATGGTCGGCACACATGGCTTATTACGAAATAGATATCGCCTATATTTGACTGGAAATATGGGATTTTATTGTAAATCTATGCAAATAAGGGGCAAATAAGGTGGAGGCCTAACGGTGTATTTCAATTATCCTAAAGCTTAAGGTAGTCATGTTTATTAAAATATTATAAAATGTAGTAAGATGGATTATAGATCCTTTAAAAGTCTGTAAACAAAGATATTCTTCAGAATAGAGGCAAAAGTGAAGTGCAACATAATGTGATTTCACTGGAAAAACTGGGATTTAACCTCAGAATATCATCAAAAATGAAACATCTTAGAAACGTCTAGAAAATGCAAAGCCTCAGACACATGTGAGTGACATCAGAGCTGCTTTAAACACATTATTATTGTATTTTACATTATGTTTTAAGAAGTTATGATAAACTCTTTGCATTTTTGATGAAGGAACAATCCAGATTTATGGGTTTTACTGAAAAATACTCAGAAATGTTGAGCACACAATAATTTTAAATTTTATCTAGAGATATATTAGATGCTATTCCATAAATTATATTCTTTTGAAGCTAAAATACAATTTTAAGGCTAGAAAATTGTATTTACGCCATCGTTTGTTATAGAAAAGCAAACTAACTGACATTTATACTCTGGAAATTCAAATGTGTTGCTTTTTTCCAACACAAACACTTAAACCAGTAGAATTTAGATCCAATGTGAGAGAATCATTGAAAATCAAGTCAACTTCATTTTGCCTCCAGTCATTTTGCTGACATAACATTTTAAAGGGTCTGTTGATAATGATTCTTAAAGTGGGCGTGGCTGATTTAACAAAAGTAATAACACAATTTTCATGGAGTCACGTCACAATTTCGATTTGATCACGATTCATGTAAACTCAGTATCTGTACATTGCTTTGTGGAGGTTTCTAAAGTTCTTTGCTTCTGCTGTAAGTTCACACTTCATTGTCATTGGTTAAATCCATCTGTCACTCACTCAGAGCATCACTGAGGCTGACCAATAGGAGGTGTATGTAGTAAAAAGTGACATTGTTTGAGGCCAGACCTGCAGTCACGAAAAGTGCCATAGATTTTAACCTAAATTGACCACGTTTATTGATTATTTTTATTCCAAACATGATAAAAAACATAATAATAACAACAAAATATAAAACATTTAATACAGAATATGACGAATAGAAGAATATAATAACTTTTTGTTGGTTATTGTAAGATCAGATGTGGTATATAGTAATAGATAGTAGTGTTATAATTGTAAAAGTACTAGCAGTTATATGTTATACAAAAAATATTGACATATATTACTAAAAATTGCAATGTCAATATTTTTGGCCTTTCCTGATAACAATATTCAGACAGTTACTATGTCGATCCAACAGAAGTGTGTTAAAACATGTCTTTACACGTATTAGTCGGGGTTTAATTGTCAGACAAATGTGAAATGTCTGTAAAACTAATCTCAAAAGTGCAGAAATATCAACTTAGTCCCTTATTTCAAAGTTTACAACATAACTTTTTCATGATTTTTGTTTATAATCAGCTCTTTTTGTTGCATTTTTAAACATTTTTTTAACAATAAACTCAATATTCAAATTTTGCATATCTTCAAAACAACATTCATGATATTATCTACATTTCAATATATTGCCCACCTCTACTGTACACGTTCAATAACTAACAAATACAAATGACAATAATATTACTGTTAAACCACACTTATTATGTCTTTAGTTGTCAGGGCAGAATGGTGAATAATCTTTCCTTGGCACGTGAAGCTTGTACAATTACCAGAATAGGGCTGTCACTAAGGATTATTTTAGTAGTCGACTACTCATCGATTATTTCTATTATATATTTAAACTTTTTAAATACATTATCAGCCAAGTCAAAGTTGAAATATGTTGATTGAAGGCTTCTAGAGATTTTTTATGAATTTTATTGATGAAAATCAGCAATAATCTGGTATTTGTTTTTTACATTTTGATGTGTTAATGTCACGGTCTTTTGACATGTGTTTAAAAGGCCCAGTACAGGGGCCCTCTGTACTGGGAGCGGCGGTCGTCTGTGGCAGCTGGGCCCTGGCTCATGGGCCCCTGGTGGAGGTTTGGTGTTTGCCCCATCTCTCCTCAGGGCCCTGAGTCTGTGTCCTGTGGCTACGGACTCTCTGCTCCTGGTGCAGACGGCTCCTCTGATGGTGCTTCTTCAACTGGTGTATCTGCACTCAGCCTATTGTATCTTAGGGTATGTGTGTGTAAATACGTGTGTATGCACATAGATGGGTGTGTATCTGTGTGTGTATCTGTGTGTGTGTGTGTGTGTGTGTGTGTGTGTGTGTGTGTGTGTGTGTGTGTGTGTGTGTGTGTGTGTGTGTGTGTGTGTGTGTGTGTGTGTGTGTGTGTGTGTGTGTGTGTGTGTGTTCAGGTGTGTATGTGACTGTGGGTGGGTGGCTTGGCTCGTGGGAGGCGGTGGGGTGGGAAATGGTCATGTGTGGGAATGTTTGTAATATACACTGTAAAGCACTTTGTGTTACATGCTATGTATGAAAAGTGCTTTATAAATAAAGTTTGATTTGATTTGATTTGATTAAGAGCAGGCAAACTCATGTCCCTGAGAGGATTTTTAATTTGTTTTATGAATGGCCCGCCGATAAAACACATATTTCATCTCTCATGTGTCAGTAATGATTGGTATTGGTAGTACATGACTTAAAGTGCCTATGACAGGTTGGACTACTAATTTGAAAAAGTGCAGTTAAGATAAATATACTTCAAATTGTGTTAAAATGCTTTACAAATTGTATCACGATTTCGCTATTTTTTAGTTTTTTTTTGTCTTACTTCCTGGTTGTTAATGATGACATCACACTAGGAAATTACCATAGCAACCATCTTGTACACTGGGCCAAAACTCCTCTAATGTCACAGATTTTTTAATTTTACGAATAAGAATACATGCGAACACCTTTATTTTGTTGAAAGAATGTCTTTTGTGTAAATTATGCGTAACCTTTGTCTCCCTAGTGTGACGTCATCAATTTGTTTACTTCCTGCAATTTCCAACATATTTTTCAACTTTTCTCCACAAATGGCTGCCTGATTGGTGTAAAACTAAAATTTTATATTTACAACTGGTATTAATACACTGAATAAAGTCAAAATTAGAAAATCACGAAAACCTGTCATACGCACTTTAATTAATATCAACATGAGCTTATTACTAAAACACATAGTTTGAAGCTAGTTTGTGGCTTATACGGTATTATCATTTCTAAACTCTAAAATATACCAAATAGAACCCAAAAATGTAAAACTTCTGGCAACTAAAATCTCCTATATAGAGATTTTGTGGGTGGGTTTTAGAGTCTGTATAGTTCAGTTAACGATTATCAATTTTTATAGTTACAGATTCTTTTTTACTAGTCACGATTAGCCGATGACTCGCTGCAGCCTTGCACCAAACTGTATGGAACCCTATGCTTTCCAAGACTCCTGCATCAATCTAAAACATGCACAGTAGGCTAACTCTCCAGCGAGCTCAACTTAGCGCCGTGTTTATATCTGGAGAAGGTTCCCCCGGACGCCGCTGCTCCTGTTGCTGTCCTCGTTTAACCTCCGCGATTTTGCAGCGTCAGATAAGTGCGCGGACTAGAAACTCGATCTTGCAGTTGCCGCGCAAGTTTGTGGTCGACCGGGAGCTTATTCCTCCTTAACTGATGTTGTCAAAGGATTAATGATGGTGTCGAGTGAGAGTGGTCTGGACTAATACAGCTCTACACTGTTATTCGTGCTATTGTTCATTCAGTGGATTTTTTTCTCTTTCGTTTTTGTCTTTGCCGCGTTAGTTTGCCCTTTCATTTGCATCATTTTCCTCGTCAAAACCTGCGCAAGTGTGAGCAATCGGGAAGAAATCCATTTACTCACATCGGCTGGAACTGCTTACGGGATATTTCAATAATCAGACAAGTCCAGAAATCAGATAACGATGAGATTTTTGGTGCGCATGTGGTTCGGAGCAGCTCACGAGGAAGAAATCTGGCTATTGTTTTTGTTTTAAATGGTTGTGTTAAGTGCTTATGTGCAGGAAATGAATACCATACCATTTTATTTGTTTTTAATCAGACGAAATGAAATCAAAACGGAAAATCACAATCAAAATGAGGGAAAATACTTTTTTAGATTCTTTTTTTGGACATTTCATTCAGCCCTAATCTTGCAGTGAAATACAAATGTGTCCTCTGATATAATGACACGTTTCAGACACAAATTCAATGCGTAAATAGAGCTAGAGTGATGATCGCCATGGCAACTGTAGTAACAAGCTGCTATGCTCTGATTGTCACATGAACTCACTTTTAAGCACACGTTTCTTTCATAATTGGACTTTTTCATGTGTACTTTATCAAATGCCAATTTTCTACCAAAATTGAATGAAAAACGACGTAAAAAATTGGCGTAAATTAGAATCAGAAAAGGGTTCATTGCCATCGTCGGCGAACAAAATTCACAAACTAGGAACTTGCTTTGGCGTAAGGAGCAACGTATAACAATGAACAAAAATAGTAGCAAAATATATAAAAGAAGGCATGCATATTAGCTAATCAAATAAAATATAACCTGCTTAAGATTTATTTAAAGCAAATATAATCATATTGACACACAAACATTGTTTAATTCTGCTTAAAATATTTATTATTATTGATTTATTTTCATACTTCTTACTTCCTGGTTGTTAATGATGACATCACACTAGGAAATTACCTAGCAACCATCTTGTACACTGGGCCAAAACTCCTCTAATGTCACATTACAATACAATACATGCGAACACCTTTATTTTGTTTAATCGATGTTTAAAGAATCAAAAAAAGTCGTCTCTTTTGTGTAAATTATGCGTAACCTTTGTGTGATGTCATCAATTTGTTTACTTCCTGCAATTTTCAACATATTTTTCAACTTTTCTCCACAAATGGCTGCCTGATTGGTGTAAAACTAAAATTTATATTTACAACTGGTATTAATACACTGAATAAAGTCAAAATTAGAAAATCACGAAAACCTGCTCCTACCAGAAAAAAAATCCTGACAGATACAAGTTCCCTGGATTATTATGACCAGAAATATACAGTTTTATGTCCATGTAAAGCCGAGTTTTCCATCATTTTCTATCCATGGAGTTCAGAATGATGAAAAATTAGTATTGTTGCCATAGCGACCAGCAATTTAAAACCAAATATTAAATCATTTGAAAGTGGAAAAAGTCCTCAAACTGTCGAAACCCATGATTGTGCACTTTTCTCTTCCCACAGTCACTAGACGGTCGCAGCAATTGCCACGGCAACAGTATCCATGGGGTCTTTATTAATAACTCATTGCACGCACGCTTTACCTGAGTAAAGCAGATTTGTGGCCTCGAACCCCCTCACCCGCTTCATTAGTCGCTGAAAATGGACAGTTTATGCGAAAGCGTGTCTCCAAATGTCAGCGCTGACTCAGCCTCCCGTTGCTTTTGTGATGTGGCCCCGGAGTGAATCACGACCGTTAAAACCACTCGTGATTCATGTTTTATTTTCACTGCGGGTCTAAAGGGCGACACTGAACCGACACCGGAGGAGCTAAATGTGTACGCCGTGAAGTGGATATGGATTAAAAAGGAAATCAGAGTCAAATACCTGCTGTTGGTTTAAAGAAAATCACAGATGCATGTCTAATTGCATGTAATTGAGGCTATTTTTGCAGTATTTTCGCTCTGTTCTTCTAAGAGCACACAGAATCTATTTTTATTTAGATTTAGAGCAGGGGTGTCCAAACGTTTTCCATCGAGAGCCACATATTGAAATACAGACCAAACAGAGGGCCACAAATCAATCGTGAAACGTTAAAAAAAGCTGCATTTATCTGATGTTTTAAGCGTCACCACATCTACATTCAGTCTCAGTGCCTTAATATCAGGTCTGTATTGCACCAAAATGTTAGTTATTTAGGTTAGAATTGTAGAAAATCTGAAATGTGCTGTAAATAGTTCTTATCAGGACAATGTGGGCCAGTTCACCAGGAAGCCTAAGGGCCAAGAAAAAATGGTCTGAGGGCCACATTTGGTCCCCGGGCCTGAGTTTGGACATGCCTGGTTTAGAGCATCCCAGACAACCAGTTACTAAGGCTGTAATAATGAATCTACTAACTGCGACTGTAGTTGACAATAATAAATAATTGTATTTTGATCATTGTAATTGTTATATGGACTATACTGACTTTAAATCACATACGAAATAACCTTTTTTTTTTGGACAAAGACAGTGGCATTATTAATAAATTTTCAGGAATATTATTTTATGTGTAAATATTCTTTCTTTTTTTAAACCTTTATTCGGTTGAAAAGTCTCAATGTTTAAAATATAATTGTTTGACTACAGTTGACCACTAAAATAATTGTTAGTTGCAGATTACAGTTTTTACACATTAAAAAAATAATGTTGAAAAAGGTAAACCTTGACCTCAGACTTTGTAACTTTTCTTGTGGAGGGTCCACCACCTGCTTGTCTCCATGAAGATGTTGCTTTGCCTGAAATGTTCCAAAGTAAACTGTATATTTCACATCGCATGTAACTTGGCCTGGTGGCGTCACTTGCTTGTTTCCACGGAGATAGACAAGTTAAATGCCATACTGTGGAACATTCCAGGCAAAACAGGTAGATGAATATGATGATATGCATCTCATGGGACGATATTTATTGTGACATGAGGCTACTCTTGCAGTATTTTCTCTCTATTCCTCTAAGAACACACTAAAGAGCACACTAAATCATTTTTGTTGGATTTAGAACATCCCAGACAACCAGTTGCTAGGGCTGGAACAATTAATCCACTTTTTGTAACTAGTAGATAAAAAATAATTGTATCATAATTGTGGCATTTTAATATTGAATTGAATTTGAATCGAAAATTGAATTGTTATCTGGACTTTACAGATTTTTAATCACATACAAAAAGATCCTGAGAGGCAAACAGAATTGAAGATTGGCTTTTTTTTTTAACTTTTAAAATACTTTGACAAGATAAAACAAATAAGTCATATTCCATTGACTTAAAATGTAAAAGTACCTGTTCTGTTGTCTGCTCTGAAGTGTAGCAAAGGATCATGGTCTATGTAGTTCCCGCTACTTTCGCTGCTGTTGCTGTATCAAAACAAAACATTTCTTTATTTTGTTCATTTTCTACCGCTTATTCCCGTTAGGGGTCACGGGTGACTGGAGCCTATCCCAGTGACTTTGGGCCTTAGGCGGGGTACACCCTGGACAGTGGCCAACTCGTCACAGAGCTGATACAGTGAGACAGAGACAAGGACAGACAACCATTCACTCTCACATTCATACACTAGGGACAATTTAGAGTTGTCAATTAACCTACACAGTCATGTCTTTGGACGGTGGGAGGAAGCCGGAGAACCCGGAGAGAACCCACGGTAACACGGGGAGGACATGCAGACTCCACCCAGAGAGAGCGTTCGAATTCGTGGGATTCGAACCCACGATGTTGGGGTGGTCCGGGATTCGAACCCACGATCTCCTTATTGAGAGGCAGAAGCTCTAACCGCTCTGCCACCGTGCACCCCACAGTCCACAATATTATTGTGAGATTATTGACGATACAATATCACAATATTTCAGTTGCTGTATCCTTAAAATCAGGTGACGGACACTACACTTGAAAAGTTACAAAGGGCACCTTTAAATGTTGACTTGGAGCTGACATTCAAGGGACATTACTTGGATGTGTTAAAATAGAAGGTTAAGATATTACAGTCTAGAACAGGGGTGTCCAAACTTTTTCCATCGAGGGCCACATATTGAAATATAGACCAAGCCGAGGGCCACAAATCAATCATGAAACATTCAAAAAAGCTGCATTTATCTGATGTTTTAAGCGCCGCCACATCTACACATCGTCTCATTGCCTTAATATCAGGTCTGTGTTGCACCAAAATGTTGAAATGCACCAAAATGAAAATCTGAAATGTGCTGTAAATAGTACTTATCAGGACAATGTGGGCCAGTTCACCAGGAAGAAAAATTGGTCTGAGGGCCGCATTTGGCCCCCGGGCCTTAGTTTGGACATGCCTGGTCTAGAAGATATTGTAATCATAAAGTTATTTTGTCTGTTTGTCTATTGTATTGTTTTGTATCCATAAACTGCCAACCTTTTTTTTATTCTATTTTCTTGTGCCTTTATTTTGTAATTTAACAGTTATTATTCATTGTTTTATGATCATCACATCACCAAAGCAAATGTCTAGTTCTGGTGAATTTCCTTCTCTTACAATGGCAATAAGTCTTTTTCTGATTCCGTCTTAAAAATTCTAGTTATTCATTTAGGTAATGTAACACGTGCAGTTATTGAACGGTAAAACGTCTTCAACCCAAATCTGACCCTTTCCTTTTCCTTCTAGGTCTAAAGGGCGGCAATGGACCAACCGGCGACGGACAGCCCGGCAACACGTTCACCTACACCTTCCACGGCGACCCTCACGCCACTTTCGCCACGTTCTTCGGCGGCTCCAACCCCTTCGAGATGTTCTTCGGCCGCAAAACCAACGGCAGGGACGAGGAGGACATGGACGTGGACGGGAGCGACGCCTTCTCCTCCTTCCCCGGCTTCAACATGAACGGATTCCCGCGCGACGGACCCGGGAGGCGGAAGCAGGACCCGCCCATCATCCACGAACTGCGCGTCACGCTGGAGGAGGTGTTCCACGGATGCACCAAGAGGATGAAGATCTCCAGGAAGCGCATGAACCCGGACGGCAGGACCATGCGCACGGAAGATAAGATCCTCACCATCGAGATAAAGCGCGGCTGGAAGGAGGGAACGAAGATCACGTTCCCGCGAGAAGGAGACGAATCGCCGAACACGATACCGGCCGATATTGTGTTTGTGATCAAAGACAAGCCGCACCCACATTTCAGACGCGAGGGGTCAAATATCGTGTACCCGGTCAAAATCAGCTTGAGACAGGTGAGTGTTATGGAGGGTTTTGAAGTTTGGCGACATCTGGTGGTGAAAGAGTGCAACACAGTGAACATACGACTGTCACAATCATTTCTACAGCTACTTATCGTTTGCTTGTTTTTTAAATTACAGCTAATATTTTGTACGATGGCTAATTTGGAAGAGGGTTTAATTTTCTGCTGCACATCAACATTTGTTACTGTGACAGGCCTACCTGCAACAACAGCTAGAAAATGTATTAGTAATCGTGTTATTTAGTACCTTTTCTAACTGAAAGGACACAGTGAGCACGCTTTGATGGCAAAAATGCTCAGAACGAGTCTGGTGAGGTTTTAAAAACGGCTCTGGAGACCTCTGGGTCTCTATGATGTCACAGATCTTTGAATTGTGAAACCAAGTGTGTTTGTGAGGGTCAGAGGGAGATGACCCTGTAAACAGAATTAATGAATCAAGTGTGAATTAAGATAAATACAACTCCAGGTATAGTGTTATCGCATGGACGAAAGCTCAAAAAAGTCGATTTTGTATGATATTAATTAGGGCTGTAATCCTTCAGTCGCTTTGTCTATTTATGGGGTCAGGGTTAGGGGTTGAAGGGTAAGGGCTGAAGTTGTCTTAGTCGACCAAAATTCAGACATCAGTGATTCCCAAACTGAGGGGCCTCAGAGGCACTGCAGGGGGGGCCCTAAATGTTGTCCACATAACAAGCATAAAAGAAAATTGAGAATGAAAACCACTTTACATTGCTTTTATACTACTTTAAGTCAGTATTAACTCTACAGTCATAGCCATAGTCATAATTTTTATTAGCAAATTTAAACACATTGCATATTCTTTTCAATATAGAGCAAATTATTATTTGGGGGCCCTGAGGGATCGTCTGGTTGATGAGGGGGCTGTGACGCTCCAGAGTTTGGGAATGGCTGCGTCACTCTGTTCCATTACAAAAGTTTTATATATAATATAATTGTGATTTCAATAATTACTCTGTTCCATTACAAAAATGTTCTCCTTTTGCCAATTAAAACCTGGAGCAAAGGCACTTTTCTTAAACATTACTAATAAAATATATTCGGTCTATACGTTCTACAGAAGGATTGTGACAATATAGAAGTAATTGTTCAAAATAATCGTGGTTTAAACTATGCTCCAAATAATCTTGATTATATTTTTTCCATAATAGAGAAACCTTAGTACAATATTATATTATTCATTCATTCATTCATTTTCCACCGCTTGTTCCCGTTTGCGGGTGACTGGAGGGTATCCCAGTGACTTTGGGCCTATTATATTATTTTACACATAATTTGATTTTAAGAGTAAATGCATTCCCATTTTCAGTTTGAACAATTTTAATAAAGTCTACATTTAACATTCATTTCTAGATAACATTTATTATCACACTGTCTATCTAAAAAGCAGCTTTGAAATGAATCCAGATCACATAAAAGAGCCAAAAGCCCATCTCTAAAAGTAGAACAGAACTGAATTAAACTGCATCTATACAGCTCAAAATACTTGGTCTAGAATTGGACACAAGTGGAAACCGGGACTAAATTCAAACGACTCCAGGTTGAAACCAGGTCTAAATTGGTCTTGGAGTCTGGTGTAAACTGAAAATGGAAACAAAACCTGGCTCCAGAATAAATTAAATCAGAAGCGAAAACTAAATTGCAGTCATTCAGTCGCAGCCCAGAGCGTATCTCACTGAGTATCATATTTGCAGAAGCGAATGGGTTATTCAGTCACATCCCACTCCCACACTCACTCCCAACATGCTTTTTATGGCTGTCTGCGATCAATATTTGTAGGTAGAGATCCTGAAATAACCCTGGAGACGACAGGTGTAGTAAATGAGCGTAGTATTAAACCCGACGGACTGATGTCGTCGTCATAATGAGAGTGAAGAGAGAGAGATGAGACGCGGTGTGTCGGTGGGGTCGCCCACGCAGATCTGAGACGTGCACTTATGCCTCGCACTGGAAATGTAAAATGTGAGATTAAACCTGCACTTTAGACTTCGAGTAGACCTTGTGTTTGAGGGTTTCTGTGTTCAATCCATTACCAGGGGGGACTCGAAGTGGTTTCAGGTTCTAAAAGAAGAGGAAATGTACTTTTATCTGATTAAAAAGTGTTATTAGAATTTAGCATCTTTTTGGAGTATCTTGGACCAGTGTTTTTCAACCTTTTTTGAGTCACGGCACACTTATAGATACCACGGCACACAACCTACTAAAACATTACCAAATCAGACTTTCTAGTTAAAAAAATGTTACATAATGTGCCAAATAATGTCCGTGCCGCTGATGGTAATTGTTTTTGCGTTCGTTTTTGGTGCAGAAGTGTGTTCAGGACACTCAAAAATGGTAACTTTTCCAATTAAATCCATTTGTTAATCAAAATTGGACATTTTTCCAAGGCACACCTGAAGGCGCACTAGTGTTCCCCGGCAAACTGGTTGAAAATCAAGGTCTTGGACGATAAATATAATTAAAACAAAAAAACGCAACAGTAATCAGTGACAATATGCGACTATAAGCCCATTTATTTTCCTGAAACTCAAGTTAAGGGGTACTCTGAGTGTTAGACAGAGTTTAACGAGTGCTCGAGACAAAAATGTTTGGTAACTGCTGGTTTAGAACACGAAAGACCCCTGAATATGAGAATTTTACTCAATTTTACCCAGATAAAGCTGAAGTGAAGACGTCCTGGTGAAGAATATTTATAGATGAACAAGTATTTTAATCAAAAACACAACATTTACATGTTTTTGCATCATTCATGCTCTGTCTATGAAATAAAACCTCTTCTTTCAGCTCATACAATGTTTATGAGTCTGTGTATAGACCTGCTAACGATTACTTGATTATTTAATTTGTTGACAACCATTTCTATAATCGATTAGTTGTGATTAATCGATTAACTTGTTGCAGCCCTAATTCAGTCCTGTTCATATTGTACTTGTGTGTGAATGTTTAGAATATTATTACATGGAATCATAGCTGTTTCTTTAAAGGTCCCATATTCTGCTCTTTTCCCCTTCACACAGTCTATTCTAAGGGCTTTGTTGATCAAATTTTGCGTTGTGTAATATCCATAACATAACAGTTTCCAAAAAACACCCATTTCTTGGACTGGCCCCCCTCCTTGCAAAAGCAAACGGCTCACTCTGAGATCTGACCCCCCTGAACAGAGAGCAGGCTGCCTCCCCCGCCCAACCCGTGCCGAAGCCTAGAGCGGAGATAGTGCATGCGTCGTGTGCTCCGGTAAACAGCGATACACAAACACTGAATAAACCTTTTATCCGTCCTGACGGTGCGTCGTGCTGAGTCCTACGTCCTGGATCTGACCTGGAGTTTGACGATCATGCAGTACCTCGACGACGGACGTTGCCGTTTGGTAAATAACAAGCTAACTCTTCGATCTGTTGTATCCATCGTGTAATTACTGTGTAGCATTAGCATTAGCTGTTTTTATTCTGCGGCTGCGCGCTTCCAGGCGTGGCTTAAACACCGCTGGCGTCATCCACGGGAAGCCTCGTCATCCATGTGATGAGCCCCGTCTGCCTGCTCAGCCGAGGGGGACAAAAAAGACAGTTCTCTAGCGAAAGCATGCGGGAATCACTCAAAAAACCACTTTGGGCACAACATACGAGGCCCAAATAGCACTGTAGGAAGGTTAAAACCTCTGAAAAGTCGATTTTGCATGTTATGGGACCTTTAATATTGTCAATGTGGTTTAGGTTTTATACTATTTCTGATGGTAGAAAAATTTGGACAATGTTTTTGAAATCAAGATGTTTCAATCTGAGGGTGCTGGACTAAGGAGCTACAAATGAATACTGCACTGAGCTAGATTATCCATGTATGAGATTGAGCAGTTGAAGCGTCTCAATTTAAAATATATTGCCCAGATTATTGCCTTTGACACTTTTTCCATTGATCACTCCTGGATAATTGAGGGATTCTATTTCTGATATTGAGCAAAACTATTCAGGAAAGATTCTGATTTTTTACTTTGCTATTGATCAATTGTCAATTAGTATCTGAGTGAAAGAAACTGACAAACCTTCCTTGAGGAGCAGGTTTATCAATGTTAGTTTAGTTTGTGTTTGTTAAGTGTCTGAATTCAAATTGATCTGGTGTTTGTGGTAGTGTGCTGTAAGGCGTCGCTAACCTCTCTCCCCGTTTCACGCCACAGCTGTTCTGTCAAACAAAGCTTTCAGGAAAGAAACTGTTGAAATTCAAAGTGAAATGCATGTATTTTAATATTACTGTATTTTCATCACCTGAGACAAGGCGGATGAAGTGTCTTAACCCAAGAATATCAATCCTTTAACTTTCATTAATCTTCTGTACCTATAACCACCTAAAATGTGTTTTTTTTAATTATTATTTATTCATTGTTGGATCAAATCATTACAAAATTGTCACTTTCACTTTCACTCACATGGACTTAAACCATTAACTTTTATGGTCTTGACCGACTGCTCATTCAATTTTCCTCAATAGATAGTTATATGTACCTTATTTCTGAGGAGGCGTGGTCAGTCTGAGGAGGCGTGGTCAGTCTGAGAAGGAGGTGTGGTCAGTTTGAGGAAGCTCGGTCATTCTGAGGAGGTGTGGTCAGACTGAGGAGGTGTAGTCAATCTGAGGAGGTGTGGTCAGTCTGAGGAGGAGGCGTGGTCAGTATGAGGAATCGCTGTCAGTCTGAGGGGATGTGGTCAGTTTGAAGAGGCGTGGTCAGTCTGAGGAGGTGTGGTCAGTCTGAGAAGGAGGTGTGGTCAGTCTGAGGAGGTGTGGTCAGTTTGAAGAGGCGTGGTCAGTCTGAGAAGAAGGCGTGGTCAGTCTGAGAAGGAGGCGTGGTCTGTCTGAGAAGGAGGTGTGGTCAGTTTGAGGAGGAAGCATGGTCAGTCTGTGGAGGCACGGTCAGTCTGAGGAGAAGGTGTGGTCAGTCTGAGGAGGAGGCGTGGTCAATTTGAGGAAGTGCGGTCAGTTTGAGGAGGCGTGGTCAGTCTGAGGTGGCGTGGTCAATCTGTGGAGGCGTGGTCACTCTGAGGAGGCGTGGTCACTCTGTGGAGGTGTGGTCACTCTGTGGAGGCGTGGTCACTCTGTGGAGGCCTGGACAGTTGGAGGAGGGGGTGCGGTGAGACTGAGGATGCATGGTCAGTCTGAGGAGAAGGCATGGTTAGTCTATGGAGGCGTGGTCACTCTGCGGAGGTGTGGTCACTCTGTGGAGGCGTGGTCAGTCTATGGAGGCGTGGTCAGTCTGAGAAGGAGGCGCGGTCAGTTTGAGGAGAAGGTGTGGTCAATTAGAGGAGGCGCGGTCAGTTTGAGGAGGTGTGGTCAGTTTGAGGAGGCGTGGTCAGTCTGTGGAGGCGTGGACAGTTGGAGGAGGGGGTGCGGTGAGACTGAGGAGGCGTGGTCAGTCTGTGGAGGCGCGGTCACTCTGAGGAGGCGCGGTCAGTTTGAGGAGGCGTGGTCACTCTGTGGAGGCGTGGACAGTTGGAGGAGGCGGTGCGGTGAGACTGAGGAGGCGTGGTCAGTCCGAGGAGGCGCGGTCACTCTGAGGAGGCGCGGTCACTCTGAGGAGGCGTGGTCACTCTGTGGAGGCGTGGACAGTTGGAGGAGGGGGTGCGGTGAGACTGAGGATGCGTGGTCAGTCCGAGGAGGCGTGGTCACTCTGTGGAGGCGCGGTCACTCTGAGGAGGCGCGGTCAGTCTGAGGAGGCGCGGTCAGTCTGAGGAGGCGCGGTCAGTTTGAAGAGGCTGCATGTTAAAGCTGATCGCTGGTCGTCTCACTGCAGCCTTCTGTTCTGTTCACATTATTTGCTGAAACGGTTCCCTCTGAGGCCGATGCTTGCGTCATTCACAGAACACGTCTTAAATAAGATCGTTGTGCAATCTTAAATCAATGTGTAGTTTTGCTAAATTACACAGTGACTCAGAGAAAACACACGTCTGGGAGAGCGGGAAAAAAGTAAAGGACATGAAGCTTTTATTATTTAAGATGTCTGGACTCAGGAGCTCAGTCTGTTCTTATGACCTCCCTTTAACCCGAAGGTTGGAGGTTCTATTCCATTTGCAGCAATTGGCAAAAATTTAGGCGAAGACTAAAAAATGTTGATAAATTGAAAAGTCATACCACAATTGTTCTGTTCTGAGGTGATGACAAAATAGTTTAACCTGTCACTAATTTAAGAAACAAAAATTAAATAAATGGTAAACATATACTTATAAGACTGGGAATTCAATTTGACAAATTTTTCCCCAACAAAGGTTTATTGAGCAGACTGACATTAAACATCCAAAGTGTTTATATTAATGTAAATCGGAGCATGATCAGTTATGTCTAATATCTTGTTCCTATGTCCACATTAATGATTTTGGACTTATTTTTGTTGAAAAAAAGTCTATTCTAGTATCCTGTGTGGATTAGAGCAGTGTTTTTCAACCTTTTTTGAGTTGTGGCACACGCTTTGGGTTTAAAAGCTACCACGGCACATCACCTGCCACTAAAATATTACCAAATCAGACCATTTAGTTAAAAATATTGTACATAATTAAGCAAATAATGTCTGTGGCACTGTCTAGTTGTTTACATTTGGTAATAGTGATGGTTTTGCCTTCTTTTTTGGTGAAAACATTGTTCAGGACACTCCAAAAAGGTAAATGAGTTCATTAATCCGCATTTGTGAATCTGTGAACTCAAACTGGACATTTTTTCAAGGCACACCTGGCAAAACCTCAAGGTGCACTAGTGTTCCCCAGCACTGGTTGAAAATCAAGGGATTAGAGAAACTATAATTCATCAGTACTGGGGTTCATCTCCCTCCAGATATCAATTAAACCTATATTTTGTATTAAGTTGTGAAACGTATGACACATTGATTAACAAGTGCTTTGTGAGTTTGAATAATATAATGCAGGGGTTCCCAAACTTTCCTGGCTGGGACCCCCAAAATAGCCACGCAACAGACTCCCAAAGTGAAAGGAAACATAATTTCAAATGTCAAAGCTTGTTAAATCAGGTTTTTATTGGTTATTTGAATAGTTTATTGTCTTATTAGACCCTATTTCACTAAAATATACTGTTTTTTTGCGATCAGATCTATAAAATGTGACTTCACTTCTAGGTGGGGCATGAACATTTAGGAAACATTTCCATTAATAGTAGCACCTAGCATTTTATGGACAATTTAATAATTAATATTTGGATCGATTCAAAATTTAATTGATCTATTAAATTTTGAAGGGAATTCAAAATGTTTGCTTATTTTCTTATTCTAAAGGCTTAAAGTGCATATGACAGGTTTTTATGATTTTCTAATTTTGACTTTATTCATTGTATTTATACCTCTTAAGTTTTACAACAATCAGGTCACTATTTGTGGAGAAAAGTCGAAAAATCTGTTGAAAATTACAGGAAGTAAATACACTGAGGACATCACACTGGGGAGACAAAGGTTATGCATAATTTACACAAAATAAACTACTTTTTTGACATTTTAAACATTGATTCAACAAAATAAAGGTGTTCACACGTGTGTCTCTTTGTCAAATGAACACAATTAGCTGAGTTTTGGCCAGTGCACTGTGTGGTTGCTATGGTAATTTCCTAGTGTGATGTCATACTTTACAACCAGGAAATAAAATTGAAAACCTAAAAAAATAGCTAAACTGTGGTAAAATTTGTGAAGATTCTTGCAGAAATTGAAATATATTTATCTTAATTGCATTTTAGTGAAATGAGTAGTTCAACCTGTCATAGGCACTTTAAATCTATTTGCATTTTGATCTAATGTTGGTTAATCATTGAAAATATATCATGATCTACTTCATTTTACCTCCTGTCTGTACATTCCGATGACATTTTAAAGGGTCCATTGGTTCATGAGCAAACCCTAATCCTAACTAACAATCTCTCTCCCCCGTCTCCCTTTTCCTCTCTTTCTCTCCAGTCTTTATGCGGCTGCTCCGTCACCGTCTCGACCATCGACGGGAAAACGTGCAACATGAAAATCACGGACGTCATCAAACCCGGCATGAGGCGGACCATGGCGGGACAGGGCCTCCCTCTCCCCAAAAACCCGGAGCAGAGAGGCGATCTGGTGGTCGAGTTTGACGTCAACTTCCCCGAGACCTTACCCAGCAACGCCAAGGATGTGCTCAAGCGCCACTTACCCACATAGAAGCCAGGGACGCCAACAAAACGAGGCAAAAAAATCGCAAAACGTGGTAGCGGTTACCCAACAAAGACATGTACTTCAGTGACAGTTGGCAGATGGACCCCCCGCGAATGTGCAATTTCTATTTTTAAAGGTGTTTTTTGGGATAAACGCCACGCATGCTGCCAAGAGAGACGCAGTGAACTCGAGCGGACTTTTAGATATACGTTTATGTATCCAGACGAGAGCATTTTAGAACCGTACACATGTTTGTTTGCTTTTGAAAACATATACTTACGGAATGAGTGTAAATCGATGCCAAAAATGTGATGAAATGCAAGTATGAAATGTGCAAATGAAGCCAGCATTTAAATAGACCGAGCTTATTTTAAATGTCACTGGAGTGCAATGGCAAAGGTCAAATTAAAATCACACCGTTTAACATTTTAGGATTGTATTTATACATTTTTAACTGTATCTGTTAAAAGATCTACTCTTTGTTCTTCTTTTAAACCCTTAATTTAAGAACAAAGCCTAAACAAAACATATTCTGCTGACATAGACGCTTTATATCGCCAAAATGCAAACTGTAACATC
The DNA here is from genome assembly GCA_019453435.1 of Rhinogobius similis. NCBI lineage: Eukaryota > Metazoa > Chordata > Actinopteri > Gobiiformes > Gobiidae > Rhinogobius > Rhinogobius similis. The sequence goes on from CM033632.1 coordinate 8,880,032, forward strand.
TTAAATTGAGCCCACTTTAGTCCTGATATAGACTTGGTTTGGTCCTGTTCTAGTTCTTTGTTAGTCCTGGTCTAGTCCAAGTTTAGTTTTGGGTTTAATCCCAATTTTCATGTGGTGAAAGTGTCACACTTTACAGGGTATTTCATTCATTCATCTTGTTCAGTCTTGTCTCCTTTAACACTTGATTTAAAAACAAAGCCTAAACAAAACATATTCTTCTTGTGCCATAAGAAAATAGTCACTTTATATCGCAAAAACGCAAATCGTAACATCAAGAAAAACCTCTCTTCATAATTCTAAAGTTGCGTTCATTTTTGTCATTATTTGGTCTTAACTTGAGCCCACTTTAGTCCTGATATAGACTTGGTTTGATCCTGTTCTAGTTCTTTGTTAGTCCTGGTCTAATCCAAGTTTAGTTTTGGGTTTAATCCCAATTTTCATGTGGTGATGTTAGTTTACAGGGTATTTCATTCTATCCTCTTGTTCTTCTTTAACACTTAATTTAAAAAACAAAGCCTAAACAAAACATATTCTTCTTGTGCCATAAGAAAATAGACACTTTATATCGCCAAAACGCAAATTGTAACATCTAAAAACCTCTCTTCATGATTCTAAAGTTGCATTAATTTTTGTCATTATTTGGTCTTAACTTGAGCCCACTTTAGTCCTGATGTAGTCTTGTTCTAGTTCTTTGTTCGTCCTGGTCTTGTCCAGGTTTAGTTTCGGATTCGCAATTCCATAATTTACAAAATGTTTGCCATATTTATTTTACCTGTTGTGTCATTTTAATATAGTAGTTTAATTTAGTTTAAAGATACATCATGCACATTTTCTGGTGTGTCGTTACCTTGAGTGGGGTCGCCTCTCCACAGATCTGACTTGTAACTTTTCCCGGTGGCGTCATCTGCTCGTAGATTAATGTCAGAGCTATAACCTCTTCAGGTGTCGAACGCTCCAACAGAAAAGTTACGTAGTGCACCTTTAAAAACACAGCCAGCCGCAAGAATTCATACTGGTGCAATAAATAAAGTAACATTTATACAGAAAAGTACATTTTTATTAACCAAAACGCAAAGAAAAACAATCAAAAAAGTTATTTCATATATAAATAAATAGTAGAGTTTAATATTTATTTTGTTGAATCCTGTTTAAACTTTGTGCTATTCAAAAAATGCATATTATTTTTCTTATTTCTGCACAATGTTTATCAAACTTGGTGCTTTAGGAACATTTCAACGTTTCTATTATTTACATACTGGTCTTTTCTTGTTCTTTTGTTATTTCAACCATAATGTGCCGTACTTACTCAGAACTTTGCCAAATCACTCCATGGAAACGTGCAATTTTGTGTTAAGGACATTCAGAAAAAATAGATAATCATTCATGCGTTAAAAAAAAAAACCCCAAAAAAACCTGAATGTCTGCATAAATATTTATATGTGAGCAGATTAAAGTCATAGAGAGAGAGTTATTCGCTTCACAAATGTATATTCCGACTGCTTATGTATCTAAGTCTGCATATTAGCGTTAGGTTCTTTGCAGTGCCATTTAACGGACAGTTTTGAGATATTTTGATAAATTTGTGAATATTTTGTTGTTGTTATACTATTTCCTATGTGCAAAGATACAGAGCTGAATAAATCGACTAAAGATTACATAATTGCAGAGGTCTGAATGTGTAATTACAGTTGAGTCAGCTGTTGCGTCTCATCTGCCAACACGCTGTACCGTTGACGGCCACAAGGGGACGCCACATCACTCGACATCATATACACTGCACTGGAGGGCAAGGGCAGGCAATCACAGGATGTATTTCACAATTGGAGACCACATGGGACAAGTCAGCTGTTTACTTTGTTATTTTTAGAGAACAGTCAGTAGCATTTAGCCCGCTATTGTCATTGTTTCCTTTGGCAACGCACTTTACCAACATTATTTATGTGTTTTATGTTTATACTTGCGGTGTCTAAACTTTTTTTCAGCAACAGTCGCACATTGAAACTTTAAACTTATTTTAGACAGTAACTCATTCAGATGGAGCCTTTTAACAGCTTTGACAGAGCCGCTGTTCCTTAAATACGGTTTAGAATATTAATGTTTTTCAGAAGAATCAGCATCAGAATAAGTTTTATCGCCATTGTCAGTGAACAAAATTCAACCAGAATCAGATTCAGAATTACTTTTAATCATCTCCAGGGGGAAGTTCTGTTCAGACATGCAGCCGGTCAGCTGAGGAAAACATAAGTTCTAATAAAAATAAAAACAAGACTAGACTAAAAATAAGATTAGACTAAAAATAAGATTAGACTAGACTAAAAATAAGAAGCTAAATCAAATATCAATACAATACAATACAATAAAATACAATAGATCTGTTTTAAACAACTAAAAAGTCACAAACTAGGAACTTCCTTCACAAAATAAAACAATTAATAGTAAAATATATGATAAAACAAGGCATAAGGCAAAAAAAAAAGTGTTGACTAAATCTATATAAGGACTGTTGCCATAGCAATTAATATTTTCAACAAAAATTGTTTTTTGACAATTTCTTTTGATTGGGGGAAAAAGTCCACAAAATGTTGCTTGAAAGCTGAAACTGAGAATCTTTGTTGTAGTTATTTCTTAGAAATGTTTTTACTGTGTGGTTTAGTTAGAAGTTATTTATTTGCATTAAAACTGTATTAGCCAAAGACAAAGCCTTCTGTTACAGACCTTATATTTTGCAGGTGCACAACTTTTCTGGAGGGTTTGCACCTTCTGGTCTCCACTTCTGCTCACAGGTTTTTATTAGAACCAACAGGCCTCACTTTTTCTTCATTTTCTGTCACTATTGTGCGTAAAAACTCTATACACCTGACACAAAAGTGAACAATAGTCCCTCCCTGTCCCGTCTGAGCAGCAGGTGCACAGACAGAAACTGCCCTCCTGCCCCTGGGCTCGGGTTTGTCCCCCATTGCGCATGCGTCGTGCGGCACGCTGAGGGAAAAACAGAGTGGCTATTGTTAGCCGCTCCAGCAGGTTGTGTCAGAGTTTATCCCCGTCGTCCGCGGCCTGCCCTGCGCGCTACCTGTTGAATATTCACCTCGACAATTCGCAAACGAGTCACTTTCGAGGAACAAAGTCTAACAAACTTCACTTGAGCCGAGGCGACGGAGAGAAACGCGTGCGTAAAAGGCGAGGAGCGCAGTTTGGCGTGCGTACAAGGAAGTGATCAACAGGTACACCGCGCGTGTTCAATGTTCTAGCAGCAGGAGGACTTGTTCAACCGCGTGTGCTGCGATACAAAGCTGAGGAGAAAATGCCCCTGGGACCATGGAGGAAGAAGAAATCGACCAAGGAGCATTTGGTGGATAACGAGGAGGTGAGCGGCGGCGGCGGCGGCGGCAGCGGCGGAGGAAGCGGCGGTGGAGCGGGACTCGCAGGTGCAGGGAGCCCGGGGAAGGCGGCGGTGAACGGGGCAGGACTCCCGCCGCCTCCCGCCAACCTCAGGCCCAAGCTGGTGTTCCACACGCAGCTGGCACACGGGAGCCCCACGGGGAGGATAGAGGGCTTCACCAACGTCAAGGAACTGTACGGGAAGATCGCGGAGGCGTTCAACATCAGCGCACCGGAGGTAAGGGGGACGCGCGGGGGAGTCTGGGAGATTTTAGAGGGGAACACAAGTGCATAAAGTAGGCTACAGAGGGGCTTAGAGGCTGGCACAGAGTGAATAAGCTGATTACACGAAATAAAGTAAGAAAGCATTTAAAGGAGACACATTTCGCTTTTTCCAGGTGGTCTACATAGCATTGAACTGTAACATAACATGAAAAGTCCTGCAGAATTTAACATTTTATTCGTTTTAAACTTCAACATTGATCTAAAACAGCTTAATAACATAAACAGATTCATTAAAAACTGCAGAACTGATAAACCCTGGCTCTTCATAGTGAGCGGATTGTCATTTACATGTTTTTATTTTAGAAAAGTGACATTTTAGAACCGCTTTTTCCAATAATCTTACAATACAAGTACAGAGATGTGGGCGGGCACAGGGGGTAGGTGAAAACAGCAATTTTCTGAGCACTCAAGCTTCAACTATGCAAGAATGAATCAAAACACAACTTTACGTCAACTAATATTTGGGAAACACAAGGATAAAAGCTCATTAAAGTGAGTTCCAGCACAATATGTTCCCTTTTTAAAGTTGACTATTTCTAAAAATGAATTATAGTATTGTGTCAGTGTGTTGATTATTTGACTAAAAGGGAGTGAAGTGAAGAGCTTGGTGAAGAATTTCCATAATCTTATCATATATCAGAGCCCACATTCACACAAAAGATCACAATATTGCGTAAAGTCACTCAATAACAACTTTCTATTTAGAAAAGTGTCAAAAAAGTGCACAATTATATGTAAAAAAGCAGAATAAACGGGTCAGTCATTCCAAAAATTCCTGCTAACTCACTTTTATTTCTTCTCCTTCCTGTTGTACATATTAATCTTTATAATCCCCATAAAAAAATGACACAACTAATAAAAAGTTTGGTCGATTTAGACGTCATCGACCGACTAAATGACCAAACGCTTTCAGTGCTAGTTTTGTAATGGTCTAATGTGGAAAGTGTCTGTCCATAGACACGTTTTAAGACTGGTTATGGATTATTTGAACTAAAATTGGATAAGAACCCTAATAAAACAGTTTATTATAGGGTGATTAGAATGTAATAATACATATCAGATTTCCAGGGAAGCTTTGCGATTAGCACAAAGAAGCAGGCAAAGGTTTACATTTGAAATAAAGCTATACACCTGATAAAACACATAAAAAAGATACATTTATTGACTATTTTATTATGAAACATCAGAAAATGGCGCATTATGTTGATACTCACAATATCAAGGTTTACTCTTATGATTATTGTGAGAAATAACACTATTATTCACGATTATTGAGGTCATTGTCGAAACAACAGTGAAATAATTGAATTGCTTTCATTCCTGTAATCGAACACGCTTGTATTCTTCAAGTTTGTGACCAGCTTTATGAAATGATTAGGTTCATGTGACAGAATCGGCTAGAAAAAAGTAGTAAAACACTTAATTTTGCTTCTAAAGTTGTCACAGTAATGATTTTTTCGCAAGATTATATTGTGTAGGTCTGGGTGATACGGTGATAAAAATAGAATTGTGAGCTCGTCCCTGTGACAATCTGCTCTTTTTGTGAAATTGTTGTATCGTACACTTTTTCTCCTGTTGTTTAGCCTCTGAAGCCTCTGAGCAGATGACTTTATTTACCTCTTATAGACCAGAGCTGCACAATTAAACCAAATCCACACACATTTTAAGGGATGCAATTAGCGAATCACAAAGGTGCAATTTTTGAAGTGGAATCATTTCTTCCACAAACAACAAAATGTCTTACTTTGACTCTGTAGTTTGGATTTGTGCAAACATGTTCTGAAAAAGCAACTTAAGCGCGACCAAAAGCGACAAAAATGTGTTCAAAAGTGACAAAAACGCACCGACAAACAACTAACACGACTCAATGCAACAAAACGTGACCGAAACCGACAAAGACGCGACTAAAAGTGTCAAAGACCCGTTTAAATACGACAAACACAACTGAACGTGACAAAATCGCGACTGAAAGAGACAAAATTGTATTTAAAATGTGAATTTGAACTGAATCCTATTAAAAACATAAATAGCACTGGTCAGAAAAATCACAATTAGATATTTTTCCTAAATGTTGCACCTCTGTTAAAGACAATAGAAAAATACAAAGTGAACACGAATTGTGATAAAATGAAAATCATGGTCTGGCCTTAAGAAAATCGTGATAATAACTTTTTGCCGTATCGCCCAGCTCTAATATTGTGTTAATTAATAATGTTGACATTCTTACACTCACTGTTGACGAGCCATGTGTGGACCAAGAACCAAATAGTATTGTGTCTGGTTTTATGAGAGCAGGTGTCTGGTTTTTAACGTTTTGTGTGTAATTATTTGCTCAAATATTTATGTACAAATGTGTATTTTCTTTATTTTTGCTGTCGCTAACAAACAAATGCATAATGAAGCACACATTTACATTGAACCTTTAGGCTTTTATTAATGATATCTTACTTTCTGAGTCGTTTTATTTGCAAAACCTGATTTATTTTCCTTCCGAGTAACTACTTGGGTCAGCGGTGTCCAAACGTTGTTCACAAAGGGCCACATTTTGAAACAACAATTAAGTGAATTATTCAACATTTTCCATTTGATGTAGTTTTGATGAGCTTCCACAACTTTAATAAAGCTTGGATCATACATTTTAGGTCTGTTTAACATCAAAATATTTGTTATTTATGTCATGATAGCAGATTTCTTCCAATTTTACAGTAAAAAGTACTTGGTTATCGGAGTCAATTTAGCAGGAAGCCTAAGAGCAAACAACATTTAAGTTTAAGGTAAAAAGCATAGACTGTATCTGCTGGAGGGCCTTAAAATATAAAAAAATATTGATTAAAAGACCCAAAAAACTGGATTTCTGGCAATATATTACACTATTTACTACTATATCTTAACACTAGCACAGGGCATTATGGTGATAATAATCGAATTGTGATCTCAATCCTGCAACAATCAGCCATTTTGGTCAAATTAAATTGGGTATCTTTCTTTTTAAATGTGCAAAATGTGTCTGTAAATGTCTTGGTTGAGGTTCAAGTCTTGCACAAAACATGAATAAACCTTAAAATTAGCCACAAAAGTGCAGAAATATCACTTTATACTCTTCTTTGGGAGATTACGCTGTACGTTTCTGTCTCTTTTTTGGCTCAGTTGTCGTATATTTCCAAAACAACACTTGCACTTTGATCCATTTGTGACTTTTCTTACACTTTTACACTCGTTTAGGATCAATTTGTACCTGGGTTTTGATGCTGTAGTTGTTGTTTTTTTGATAATTTATTGCTCTGTTGGTGACTATTTGAAAATATTAAAACGTAAATAACAATAGAAGTTAAATGGCGACTCAAACGTCAGTCACAGTTGTATTTTTTTGATTTGCTTTTGAAATAAACAGGCTTATCATTTCTTTCCAGGCTTGATTTTGGACTCAGAGGCCACATACAGCTTTTTTATTATGGACTTGCTCTTTAACGAGTAGAAAAGATTGACCCGAGTCACATTAGAACAATAAACCAGGTCAATAACCCTCAAAGCAAAAACTTTAAGCTCAGAAATGTATTTAATGGTGGATTGTTGTTGTTTAGATACTCGTTTAGGATCAATTTGTACCTGAGTTTTGATGCTGTAGTTGTTGTTTTTTTGATAATTTATTGCTCTGTTGGTGGCTATTTGAAAATACTACATTTTTCTGACTGTTTTTTCTCTCTGAATACATCTCCAAAATACTTTCAAGTTCATGCGTAGTTTTCATTATGGGCTGCAGCTCACAATTATTTTTCAAGTCGACAAGTCAGTAATTCCTTTTTCCGATTAGTCGACCAGTCAAACTATTATTTCGGTTGCACATTTAGACTTTTTGCAATACTTTTACAACCAAATAAAGGTTGAACTATGCAGCCTGAAGGATTCTAGATAGAGGATAATACAAATAAAGTGTTTTATTCAATCAAGGTCATCATTCAAAGTTTATTTATAGAGCACTTCACGACGACACAAAGAAGACCAAAGTGCTTTACAGACAGCACAATACACAGTGAAATGCTCAATGAAATACTTCAAATCATTAAACACGCACTAGTCCTAGGTAGAGCTGCAACAATTAATCACTTAATCGTGACTAATCAACTATTAAAAAAAATAATAGACCCTTTAAAATGTGATCAAAATCCCGGAATGGAGCCGACTGGAGGCAAAATGAAGTTGACTGTAAATTTGTCAATGATTCTCTCACATTAGATCTAAATTCTACTGGTTTTAAGTGTTTGTGTTGGAAAAAAGCAACATATTTGAATTTCCAGAGTAGAAAGGTCAGTTAGTTTGCTTTTCTGTAACAAACGATGGACAAAATACAAATTTCTAGCCTTAAAATTGTATTTTTAGCTTCAAAATCTATGCTATAGAAGAAATAAGAATTTATGCTATAGTTGCCAATATATCTCTAGATAAAATGAAAAATTATTGTGGGCTCAATATTTCTGTGAGTATTTTTAGTAAAACCCATAAATCTGGATTGTTCTTTCATCAAAAATGCAAAGAGTTTATCATAATTTTCTAAAACATAATGTAAAATACAATAATAAATGTGTTTAAAGCAGCTCTGATGTCACTCACATGTGTCTGAGGCTTTGCATTTTACAAAATCATCTACATTTTTCATATGCTGAGGTTAAATCCCAGTTTCTCAAACATTATGTTGCACTTCACTTTTGCCTCCATTCTGAATTTAGAATATTTTTGTTTACAAACTTTTAAAGGGTCTATAGACTCTAATAATTGATTAACTCAGTTGTTAATTAGACTATGCTGACTCTAAAACACGTGTAAAAAGACATTTTACAACAAAGACAGCGGCGTTAATACATCAGAAATGTCAAAAAAGAATACATTATTGCTGATTTTCCTCAGTAATACACTTCATTCATAAATATTCTCTAGGTAGAAGCCTTCAGTCACCATAGTTCAACCTTTATTTGGCCCATAATGTAAGTCTAAATATACAATGTAAATAATCGTTTGACAAGTCGACTACTAAAATAATCGTTAACAGCTCGGTTAAAAGCCAGTCTGAACAGGTGAGTTTTAACCTGGACTTAATTTTATTTAATTCATTTTATATTATTGATGAAAAACAGAAATAGTTTATTTATTATGATGTAATAATGCCACTGTATTTGTTATAAAAGGTCTTTTCGTTTGTGTTTTAGAGTCTGTACAGTCCAGAGAACGATGATGAATATCAAAACACGACTACAATTATTTTTTAAAGCCGACTGGTCAGGATCAGTCGATTTATCGTCGAAGGGCTTGTATTCACTAAATACTTTTTTACTTTGGGCTTGTCCACATTTTTACAGACGACTGAAAGATTTTACATCGTACTCTTCTCTTTTAAAGTAACTTTTATAATGGTTTCTCTATATGACAGATTCTCATTATATTCAAATGATGACTTGGCACCTGTGGTAAATATTTGTCATAGTTTTACATTCATAAATAAAAGTTTAAAATGACAGGAAGTAGAGCTGAGTTTGAAAACAGAATCCCTCTGTGATGTCATCAAAAAGCGACGTACAGTTGACGACACAGAGACGATTTACAGACAACTAACACATCTTTCTGACAAAATTCAACAAAATAAAGGTGTTATCAGGTATTATTATTTGTCAAATCATAACTAATGTGTAATTTATGTGGATTTTGGCTCTTTTTTCAAAATGGTTGCTAGGTAACAGCTGTAGAATTACCTCTAACTCTGTCATATTTGCTGCTCATGTCCAAACAGGAAGTAACATTATGAAAACTGTCAAACGGGGGATAAATAGGCAAAATGTTTAGTAAAATCTAAAAAATATAATCATCTTGAGTACGTTTTAGTCAAATGTGTCGTCTGACCTGTCATATACACTTTAATGATATTTTTTCCTGTTGTGTTGAATTGTGCTCTAGTTTGATTGCAGTTTAGTTCTGGTTTGATAAAGACTTGGTTTGGTCCTGTTCTAGTCTCATTTCCGATGTGGTGTGACTGCAAGTGTGAAACCTCATACATTTCAGTGATTATTATCTTTGCTGCAACAATTATTTGACTAATCTTGACTGTCGACTATAAAAATAATCGTAGTAATCGATATCTGGACTATACAGACTCTAAAACACAGACAAAAGCCGTTTTATAACAAAGACAATGACATTATTGAATCAAAATGTCAAAAGAGAATAAACAATTGGTCTTTTTTAGTAACTATTCTCTATGTAAAAGCCTTAAGTCGCCGTATTTCAACCTTTGTTTGGTTGATAATGTATTTTAAGTCTCCACATACAACGGAAATAATCGTTTGACTGGTCGACTACTGAAATAGTGAATCAGAATGCCTTTAAAATGTAAAAATCACAATAAAAACATACATTATTTGCCTTCTAATTGAACAAGATTACTTTAAAGTTGCCGTACTATCGAAATCTAAACATCAGCATTTTGTTCCTTTAATGTGCCGCAATAAGAACCTTTTTTAAACCTTAATTTAAGCAATAATCCTGTGGCGTTACGTACAAATGATTTACTCGGTGCATTTTATGACCCGGTTCAATTGTGTCGAAGAATGTAAGTTAAAGTCTGGGTAAACAGTTGTAAGTGGCTTTCTTTTCTGTGATTACGGCTGCAGAAGTCAGCTTTGATTGTCTTGAGCCAAAGCTGCGAGTGTTTACAGAGACACGCCCCGCGCTGAAAGGAGGACTGTGTGCCTTTAAACCGTGTGTGTGTGTCTTATTTGACTTGGAAAATAATAAAGAAGTGAAAGTGAAAGTCGTTTAAGAGCTCGGGTTTGTGTCTCCAAAGCTGGGAGAAGGATCTGTTTGCCGTAATGTTAAAACGCTGCAGAGTTTAAAATGCTAATTGATAAACTTAACATTCATTCAAAAGTATTTAGAGCCGTACGATTTAAGAACAATATCTATTTTTTCTGAACTGATAAAAAGACTGAAGTATGAACTGACTGTAATAAAAGAATCGTGTGTTTCAGAACTGTATTTAACGCTTTTAATCACGTTGGTGTCACTTTTAGACACTTTTAGGCACATTGTTTTCACTTTTAGATATGGTTTTGTCACTTTTAGTTGCGTTTTTGTCTTTTTCTGTCATGTGTTTGGTGCTTTTCTGGCATTTTTGTGTCTTTATGTCACGTTTTTGTCACTTGTAGTCGCGTTTTAAACACTTCAGGCCGTGATTTTGTTACCCTACGTCATGTTTTTGACGTTCAATTTTTTTCAATTCAATTCATTTTTGTTGTGCCCAAAATCACAACAACAGTTTCCTCGATGGGCCACAGGTAGAAAGCAGTTCAATTAATCAATGTTCAACAGAATTTAGCAAATGGATAAATGTCCCGGAGCATCCCCTGTCCTTGACCCTCCTTCTCGGCAACAAAAAACTACAAAAAACCCTCTGGGATTTTAGTCGCATTTTAGACACTTTTGTCACGTTTGTGTCATGTTCTAGTTGCTAGTCGTGTTTTTGTCTCTCTACGTCATGTTTTTGTTGCTTTTTTTTTTGTTTTTGTCTCTCCATGGCGTGCTTTTGTCACTTTTAGTCACCTTTTTTCTCAGTTATGTCATGTTTTTGTAACGTTTGTTGCATTTTTGTCACTTTACGTCATGTTTTTCTCGCTTGTTTCAGAACATATTTTAACGTTAGCTGCGTCTATGCAGAGAAAAAACTGGATAATTTTGTTGTTTTTGGAGGAAATTATGATACTTAAATTTAAAAATGAAATAGAATGGAAATTCCTATTATAATGGACGCATTTAGCAAATTGCTTGACAATTTTTGAAGAACCATAATCTCCACAACAAAATATCCTGTTTTATTCTACATAAAAACAGTTTAGTGTAATCATATAGCCAGTTGTTTTATCGTCGTTTATCTCATGTTTTTGCTCTGAGCTCTTCTTCAAAAGGCGAAAGTCAAAATGTCTGCCTTTTGCTTCACACATGTGCCTTTGTATATTGTATTTATAGATATTTGTTCAGCGATAAGTCCAGAGCTGCTGGTGTTATCAGCTGCAGCTCTGTGGGAGTCCAGCTGAACTTTATTCCACCTTCTAAACCTCGATAGAGTGGATTTATTTAATGAAGTAAACACAGTGTGACTAACGCAATAGGATATGGTTTAGCCACTTACAGGACTGCCCTACTTTTACTGCTGTTGTGTTTACTGCACAAATATAATGTGCAGGGATCCATTTCAACACATTAGCTGTAAAAATGACAAACTCTTTAGCCTGGAGGAAAGCTAACGAGAAAAACTAATGGTTTTCCTAAAAAGAAATCTAAATCTTCTATTCAAAGCTATTTTATTGGGCTGTAATCCTTTAATCGGTCGAAGGTGTTTGAATAGTTTTTAATAATCGACTAATTACTTTATTTGTTGAAGGATTTATATTTCAAAAAGGAGAAGATATTGAGTGAGTTGGCTGAAGATTTTGGAGTGAGTCATGAGTTTAATCAAATTTATTGCCAACTAATCTAACATAATAATACACTAACCAGTACTTTTCTGTATAAATAGTTGTTTTTGCATGAATTTCTGTGAAGTTGAGTCCAGTTTGGGTCAAATACATGGAAATACTTCATAGTTTTAATGCATTTTGCCATGCTGCCTTTTCATTGACTAATCGGTCTATAGCGCATGTCTTTAGTCGACTATTTTAATAAAACTATTTGTTAATAGATTCATCATATTTTTTATTATTTAAGGTTTTTCAGGACATGTATTATTAAAAAAACACATTGTTCCTTCATCAAACACATATCTGCACTTGTGTTTATCTTCATTTACGCTCGTTTGATGAATCCTGTTTAGTAAATCTCTCTGGTCTGAGCTTCTGATAAACAATCCTTTCCAAATGTTACAGTTTTGTGACATCAGAGGTCGAGTGCTGAGATCTTTTGTGTTGTTTTTAAATCCATAAATCATTGTTTCTGCTGAGAATTTCTGCTTATATCGATGACATGGCGTAGGTTTGTTTATCTCCCCAGTGTAATTACCTCTGTAGCCAGTAGATGGAGCTCTGACCAGATGTCTGATGTGGGAAACGGCAGACTGATAGAAGGAAACAATGACATACCAAAGCAGAGATACAGCATGTTTGAAGGACAAGAGCAATATAATAGAAAATGTACAATATTAGTCCTTTAATAAATGCATGTTAAAGCTGTGGTGCACAAAATAAGAGCTAAAAGGAACCAGGGCTGTAATCCTGTAGTCGTTTAGCCCTTTGATTTTCAACCAGTGTGAACACTAGTGTGCCTTGAGGTTTTAGCAGGTTTGCCTTGAAGAAATGTCCAATTTCAGTTTACATATTGACAGTTGTGGATGGAATTGACTCATTTATCATTTTGGAGTGTCCTGAGCAACTTCTGCACCAAAAACTAACGCAAAACCATCACTATTGACAAATTTAAAGAACCAGACTGTGGCACAGACATTTTTTACCATATATTTTTTGGTTTGGTCATGTTTTAATTGTAGTTTGATTTCATTTGATTTGATTTATTTTTTCACATAATCAAAAAAAAAACAGAAGTCCATATGAAACAAAACAACGCAAAACGTGATGGAGTGTGGCAGAAACCTGAAAGGGCTTATCCTTAAAGCCACACACCTTTAATTGATTATTAGTTGGTGTGCCGTGGTATTGTTTCAACCCAAAAAGCAACTGAAAAAAGGTTGAAAAACATTGGTTTAGTCCATTAATCGGCCAATGGTGTTTTATTTAGTTGACCAACATTTTTATTAGTTGACTAATGATTTAGATTAGACTATGGCACAACACCAAAAAGAAAAAATATAGAGTGAGTTTGCAGAATATTTTGGAGTGAATTATTAATTTAATTTAATCTAACAAACACAGTTTCCTTGTACTTTTCTGTACAAATAATTGTTTTTGCTTGAATTCCTGTGCAGTTTGGGTTTGAAACATGGAGACTCTTTATGGGTTTTCATAGCTTTTGCAGCATCCCCTTTTAGTCGCCTAATCGGTCGATGAAGAAGAAGAATTTTTATTTATTTATAGAGCGCTTTTCCACCTAATAGGCACCCAAAGCGATGGGACATGTCTTTAGTCGACCGAGAATGTCTTTAGCCGACGACAGCCCTAAAAGCAACGCACTGATTGGCTGCACTTGGGTGGTGCTCCCCACTTTCACTTTGTCGTTTTAAAGCTGTGCACAGGACCGAAAATGAATGCATGTGAGTTTTAAACATGTGGCAGAAGGTTGGTGAGAGCTAGGGAAGGGCTGGACAGATTTACAAACCTGTACCGGTTCTGCAGTGTGAAAGTCAGGTACCCCAGCTTTAATGTATTTTATGATTGGAACTAATGACTGTTTTGGTAATCCATTAGTCGAGCAAGTATTCTTTCGATTTATCAGTTAGTTGTTTAAACCGAAAGACCTGTGAACATGAGATTTTTACTGAATTTGACCCAGATAAAGCTGAAGTGAAGCCTTTTGAGGACGTCCTGGTGGAGAATATTTACAGACAAAATCAAAAAGCACAACATTTACACATTTCTTGTGTCATTTTGTTGTGATTCTTGCCCTGTCAGAGCCATCAAACCTCTTCTCTCAGCTCAGGCATGTTTTGGAGTAATCAATAAGTTGTGATTAACCTTTGAACAGTCCTATGCATTTATTATATCCTCATAAAGATTAAAGACCGCTTTACTGTAATTAAACCAGGGGTGTCCAAACGTTTTCCATCGAGGGCCGAATATTGAAATGTAGACAAAGCGTAGGGCCACAAATCAATCGTGAAACGTTAAAAAAAGTCGCATTTGTCTGATGTTTTAAGTTCTACCACACTTAAATTTATGCGTTAATATCAGGTCTGTCTCACACTAAATGTTAATTATTTAGGCTTGAATTTGTGGAAAATGTTAACTTTGCTGTAAAAAGTACAATGTGGGCCAATTCACCAGGAGGCATTTGGTTCCCGGGCCATAGTTTGGACAGGCCCGAATGAAATCTTTCTTTTAAACACGGATTCCATCATTTCTACCCTGCTGTTTTTCCAGACACTCATCACATATTTGCTCTGTATTTTAATCCAACAAGCCTTTTTATGAATAAGCAGCAAAGGGAATAGTTGTAGTTGTTTGCGAACGGTGAAAATTATTAAATGTTTGCACCTCCAGGCTCAGACAGCAGCAGCAGTATTGTTATTATTATTATTATTAAGGCGGAGGAGAAGGAGGAGGCCAATAGTAATAACTCAGTGTCAACATGTCATTCTGTTTGTCACTTTGTCACATCAGGAATAACTCCATTTAAACATGACACAATCAGAGCCAGGAGCAGTTTGGCAGGATTTGGTTCCAGTAAAAATCCTGTGTTGCGCTGAATGAACCTTTTGGGGATTTTAATTGTGTTATAATGTTGTTCTCGCTTAAAAAATACAGACTTTTTGCTTCATTGGTGCATTTTAAAGGTGCACTATGCTAGCTGAAAACGCTCGGTTCAAATGCACCGTTTGGGAAAAATGCCAAGTTGTGAATTTTCGGACCAGTATTGTGATTTGATTTGTGATTTGATTTTTAATAATGAGATTCTGTTCAAAGTTCACATTTTAAACACAACCAGGAGAATTGACAAAAAGAACTGACAAACTAATAAAAGGATCACGTGTTTTGGGACGTTTTTGTCTTTTTTAATTGTTTTTAGTTATGGTTTTGTCGCTTTTAGTTGCGATTTTGTAGATTTTGGTCACATATTTGATGCTTTAAAGTGTGTTTTTGTGGCTTTTAGTTGCATTTTTGTTGCTTTAAGTTACATTTTTGTCACCGTTTTATATTTTAGTCCCATATTTGATGCTTTAAGCTGCGTTTTTGTCATGGCTTGTTGCGTTTTTGTCGCTTTAATCTGAGTTTTTGTCACTATAAGTTTTGTTTTTGTTGCTTTTAGTCACATTGTTGATACCTATTAGATGCGCATTTGACTCTTGTTATCACGTTTTTGTTGCTTTTAGTTGCGTTTTTGTCGCTTTTAGACACATTTGACTCTTTTATATTTGCATTGTTGTTGCTTTTAGAAGGATTTTTGACTCTTTGTCGCTTTCAATTGTGTTTTTGTTGCTTGTTTCAGGATATTTTGTTGTTCGTGGAAGAAATGACTGCACTTCAAAACCGGCAGTTGGCGATTTGCTTATTGCATTTATTCAAATAGTGATTTCGATTCAATTTCGATAAATTATGCAGCCCTAGTTCAAACTTGCTCCTTGCACCTTCAGGCCAGTCTCAATCTTATAATTTTTTATCTCAAATGGCTTTTACTTTTTACTCATTGTTATATGTTGCACCTTACGCCGAAGCAAGTTCCTATGTTTGTAATTTTGTTCACTGACAACGGCAATAAACCTTTTCTGATTCTGACTAAGATGCATCTCAACTTTGAAGTTAGTAGCTATTGTTAAATTTTAACCTCATTTGAAGTGTTTTCCCCCGTTTTGTGTGTCCATTAATCCAAGACTGTGTCCAAACGTTTAAGCCTAAATTGTACAAAAAGACATCAAATTGATCAGAATTGTGGGGCATCGCTGTAGGGCTGTAGTCGACCAAAGAAATACTTGGTTGAGTAAAGACATGTGTCACAAAAGCTTGTACGACTGGGTGATACGATGCCAAAATCTAATCGTGATCTCATTCATACCATACCTCGTCTGCCTGGACGAACTCCCTCTTGAGTGGTTCTGGCTCCACAGTCCAAGTGGATGTCAGTCCTAGTTCATCTGCAGCCTGTCCGTCCGTGGGAGTAGGATCTCTCCTTCACTGTGGTTCTCCCCGAGGTTTCTACTTTTTCCCGTGGGGTTTTTTGTAGTTTTTCCTCGCCGCGAAGGAGGGTCAAAGGACAGGGGCATTCTGGGACAGTTATCTGAACTGCTTTTACCTGTGGCCCATCGAGGCAACTGTTGTTGTGATTTTGGGCATTATAAAAATAAATGGATTTGATTTTGATTTGATCCATTCATGTGACATATCTGTTATTTTGGTCAAATCGCCACATCGTGATTTATACATTTTCTTTTGAATGCAGCTCGAACAAAGACATATTGTGACAACAGCTGGATTTGATCAGTTTTCAATGCAGCACACATTTCCAGAGGAAGCAGATGACTTTAGTTACAGGACACTATAAAAATATTAAGCTTACAGGAATCAGGATAAAAGCCTGACTTAACAAACATGACACTTCATTCATCAGATTACATCGACTGTTGCAGTTGCAGTCCTCTTCATTTTTTGGACATAAAACAATAAAACAGTAAAAAAGTTTAACCAGAGAATACAGTACAGTAAAAATACAGCAATTAAAATATGAAGCATTAAAAAATAAGTGACTTTTTCAACTCTCTACAGCTAAAATCTTATCGTACTGCAATAAATGAACAACATTTTTGCAAAGGAAACGTACACACAATATATCTTGCCCCCAAAATGTAACTTTTCCATTTATATAACGATAAATGTCTATAGTAATTATGTATTCTATCATTTTTTGTATATTTCTCTGCGCTCTGCTCGTCACCCGATCACGTCCTGGTGACACAGTGGCCGCTTTATCCACAGGAAGTGCCTCAGGTCTGGTTTTGTGGGCACAGCCTTAAATCTCCCAGATAAAAGCTCCCAAAGGAGTCAAAAGAGCACCACTCCCTCCATAAACACGTCCCAAACACAGACACAATGCATGAGCAGCACTGAAGAGGGTTTTCCCAGAGTGCCACTGTGGAAAATCAAGCCGCAGTGACGCTCGCCCTCTCACTGGAAGGTTTGTGCTTAGATTCCTGCTACCAGTTTTGAGTCCCTGCCAAAACACGTATTAGAAAAAGTGTAATTGTATTGACGATTGTTGAAATGTACTTCAAAATGTAAATATTATGCACTCAAAAACTAAGAATAATTTGGTGAGTGACCTTTTTTTTCATGATTAAATATATATATTATTGTATTGTTTGGCATTGTTTGTTCTGTTAAAGCACAAACGTAAATACACAGTAAATACAAACTTAATTTTTAACAATTTTAACCAGATTTTTTTGCCATTTATAATATATTAAAGGCCTGGTTGGTCCTGGTTTAGTCCTGGTTTAGTACTTTCTTAAACCTGGTCTGGACTGTATAAGTTGGGGTTTAAGCCGATGAGACGTGGGAAATATATAAAAATGAGTAAGGCTGTAAGAACTTAATCAATTTAACTGCAACTAATCGATAGAATATAGAATAATATAGAATTAGTTGTCACCTAATTAAGTAACTGAATAATATATACACAGACTTCATGGCTTAAGCTGAAAGATGAAGTGTTATCATTCAGAAAAAAACAGGTATCAAACAAAAATGGCAGGAAATTAGTAAATTTCCCGCCAAAATAAAATCCTCCATCAGGACGTCTCCAAGCAGCTTCACTTCAGCTTTATCTGAGTAGAACTGAGTAAATATATTTATGCTTTAAAAAAAACAAATCGAATCGAATAATTAACAGAATAATTGCAATTATTAAAATAACAGTTAGTTGCAGCTCTTAAAATTTAGATAATATATTGTTTTGAAGATATGCAAAATTTTAATATTGAGGTTATTGTTTATAGCGATGTTGTTACAGTTATGTTTTAAACTTTCAAATAGGGGTTAAAGGTGATATTTCTGCTCTTTTGTGTCATTTCACATTTGTTTGATAATTAAACCTCAACTAATACGTTTAAATACATGTTTCAACACATTTTTGTTTGATTGACATACTATCATCTGAATATCATTATTGGAATAGTTGGGGGGAAAAAATCAATGTTCTTCTTCTTTTCTCCCACACTTGACCTGGTACAGTCTGGTTTGGACCTGAAACTGCTTTAGTCCTGGTCTTGTTCTGGTGGTTTTTTTTTGTCTTTTTTTTAGTCCAAACCTGGTTTCTGGCACTGCTGGGTTTGTTCCAGTTTAGTCCTTCTTTAGTCCTGTTTTTAGTGATTTGACAGAGCAATATTAAGACCTTTTACATCAGTAGATTCCATACAGTAGATTTCTGTTGTTAAATGGCACCACTTCGAGTTGTTTTTTGAATATTATAGAGATAAAGCATGAAATTACCTGACCCTGGTCAAGTTTTACAACGCATTTTGTTATTTCCAAAGAATAAGCAGTAACATTTTGAAGAGTAACATCGCTTTCTCTGACTGAACAAAGCAGAAAGAGTAACAGTTTACACAAAAAAAACATATTTTCTCTCAAATTCTGATCCAGTGTGTAAAATTATCTCTATCTATAGTGTTAAATGTAGTTAATTCCACAAAGCTGTAATGAGTTTCTAGTTTGTTTGTTGTTATGGAAGATTGTCATATCAGTGAATCCCTCAGCGACTGTGGACTTTATTTGTCGATGACTGTATTATTGAATAAGAATGTGCTTGTGTTGTTTGAACTGGACGCGCTGTAAGAGAAGAGGGAGTCTCTGGTTTGAACGACACCAAAGTTCTGTTACGTAATCGTCAAACTTATCATAAAGATTACTGCTGAAACTATGACCAAACTACTTAAGATAACGCCGATGACACAGAAGATTACTTGATAAATCATCTGTAATTAATTATAGCTCTGGGATTGACTGGAAGAAAAAATAATCTCACATTAATTACGATAGAGCTCCTTAGGGCTGGGCGATATGGTGATAAAAATCGAATCGTGAGCTCGTCCCTGTGACAATCTGCTATTTTTGTGCAATCGGCATATCGTGGTTCATTGTTTTTCTGTCTTTAATGCAGCTTTCTGTTCAAACACACTTTTTCTCCTGTTGTTTAGCCTCTGTAGTCTCTGAGAATAAATGACTTTATTTACCTCTTATAGACCAGGGCTGCACAATTCAACAAAATCGACACAAAAAGCGCGACCAAAAGTGATAAAAATGCGCTCAAAAGCAACCAAAACGCGCCTGCAAACAAGAAACACAACTCAAGAGCGACAAAAATGTGGAGAAAAAAAACGTGATATAAAACGACAAAACACTCATTTAAATATGACAAACACAACTGAACATGACAAAAACTAAAAAGCAACAAAACAGAATCCTATTGTTCAAACCTACTAGAAATTAGATATTTGTCCTAAATGGTGCAGCTCTATTAAAGGCAATAGAAAAAAACAAAGTGAACATGAATCGTGATCAAATCGAAATCATGATCTGGCCCCAAGAAAATCGTGATAATCATTTTTTGTCATATCACCCAGCCCTAGAGCTCCTGTAGGTGTCATACTTTATTCAGGGTTCATGCACCTTTTCAAAGATAAAATTCAAGCACTTTCAAGGTAGACGCAGGTTTTTTCCAGCCCCTTTTACTTAACTTTTCCCCAGCGTACAGGCGTATTTTCTGCATTCAGAAACGTGCAAATGCATCTTTTAACTGTAGTTTTTGAAATCAACAAAATAATTTAATACAAATACACTAAAATGTAACATAAAAGACTTGTTAAAATGTAAAAGGTCTTTTACATAGCTCCTGCCTGAACTTTTTTTTACTTTATTATGAGTCTCTAAAACTCATTTTTAGACAAATTAGCTTCAGCTTTGAAAAAGGAATTGGTAAAAACCCAACAAAAGCCCAAACTAGTGTCAATCTAGCCCTGCTACAAACACCAGCTTTACTCATTCATATATCTAAATGTTGGTGTTCCTCTGTGCAGAGCTTGTTTCCACTTGTATTTAGAGTAAACCAGACTCCAGAGGTCAAAACTACAGAGTCTCAGCTTCACAAAGAGTCCAGACATTTGTTGGAGCTCCAAAGGGTTCAAGAACAGCTTCAGTTTGAACTGGGACTCATTTTTAGGAAAAATAGGCCTTCAGTGCATAAACCGTATAAAAGTCGCTGGACATCCGGAGCCTGCTGCCGCCGCACTCTAAACAGGAAGTATCTATGGAGGCTGTTCTGGCTCCATCAAACTGAGCTTCTTTCACTTTCTTTTAGGACACTGGTGTCTTTACTTTGTGCTTCTGTCAGACTCACCATCTGGAACTAAAATACCCATTTTGACACACCACATGATCCTGGTGTTTTTTTCCTGTTATGTTCTTCATAAATCAAGTTATTATCAATAATAACTGACCAATCAGGTGCTTCCTTTTCCAGGGTCCGATTTCGCTCGTGTTAACAACAGGTTTGATTGACAGCTAGAGCCGCACGTTGCCGCCGTCTCCTCCCACCGAGGGGCGGAAACCGTTAACAACCGCGCTCCTGATTGGTCCGTGTGGTTGCCACGATACGCACTCGGATTTCCAAATATGGAGTCTGGCTCCACTTTAGCCGCTATAACCATAGAACTATAATAAAACCTGGAACATGAATCCAAGATGGCCGTCCTGTTTATCCCTATGGAGAGTGCTCATTGGCGCATGACCCCAAAAAAGTTTCTTACTTCCGCATTTACTTCCTGATACGAAGGCTGACATCTTTGCTTTCCCCCATGATGCTTTGAGCGACGTGAACGACCACGCAGCTTGCAAGTTTTTGTGTTAACGTTAGCTTGTGTGATTGTAATTGTGTTCTTCATGTTAGAGCACACCTGAAAGCGTCTGAAATGAAATAAAATACAACTTACAGGTGTCGCTAGTCGAGCCTTTTCCACGAACTTCTGTTTATATCGTCCGACGTGCTCGTTCACGTGACTCACACATGTTTACTGTGACGTCACTTAATATAAAAACGGTAATTTCGGTGATTTTAGAAACGGTAGAAAAGAACATTTCCTTCTATTTTATTTAAATACCAATAATAATTCAGTACTGTCTGCAATTATAATGTGCAATTTTAGAAAAAGCCTGGTTCCAAGAGGCTGCAGTACCTCGCACGGCCACAAATCAATCTGGGACCACAGACAGAGGGGGCGTACCTTATCCAGTTCTTTTAATACATCCATGGCTATAACTGCTAGCCACGATGGGCTTCATTTGTCTGGAGCCAAACGCTATGAGTGACGTCACACTCCGGATGTCCAGTGATCATCAAACAGTCTGTGCTTCAGTGTAAGGGGTTATGGCGTTAAAAACAAATAAGGGATGTAGTCGACTAAAGAAATTCTTGGTCGACTAAAGACCTGCCCTTTCGACCGATTAATCGACTAAAAGGGGGTGTGGCAAAAATATATAAAAACTATGAAGTATTTCCATGCATCTGACTCAAACTACAGTCAAAACTGCAGAGAAATTCATGCAAACGCAACAATTTTTAATGATAAGTTCTAGGAAACCATGTATTTATGTGTTGGACTCCAAAATCTTCAGCTGACTCACTCTATATCTTCTTGTTTTTGCCATAGAAACCCTTTAAATCTAAATAAAAGAATTAGTCGACTAATAAAAATGTTGGTCGACTAAGACACCATCGACCGATTAATCGACTAAACGACTAAAGGATCACAGCCCAACTAAATGGGGTTTTGAAAAGCATTAAACCCTGAATGGAAATAATCATGTGACTCCTCGTCTACTAAAATAATGGTTAGTTGCTGCCCTAATCTGGATATTTCAAGAGATAAGAAGCACTTTATTGTCGTTATTGCCCGTCCCTCTGCATCTGTGGTTTCAGTCGGAGGTCACTTGAGTTCTCGGTTTACCCTCCAGATGAACTGTACAGGGAACCGCGGCGTCTTCCTCGTATCTGGAGCCCGACGTGTGACACTGGCTCTGGGTTAATTCAGCTGTTAAATTAGTGACTGGTTCTTATGTCTGCAAAGCTCGGCTGCACAGGAGACGGAGAGATAATGGACACACTTGTCAAGGAGCTCCACTCGTCATGTATTATGCAAAAGTAATGTCTCTGAGCCAGGAATTCAACCGTAAAATAACAATGAAATAATGATAATGTGCAAAAATACGGCATGTGGTTGGTGCTACTTTCTCACAGCAAAAAGGCCCCACGGGAGTTTTGTTTTCCTGAATTGGATTTGATTAGATTATATTTTGTATGAATTTTCAATCATTTTTTGAGCCAATATCAATTTTTGTCTTGCTTGCACAAATCTATTTTAAGTTGAAGTAAAGTTCACAAATTAACTTATGCACTTAACTTATATTTAAAAAAAGCAAATAATATCAATAATAACAGAATGTATTTATATTTGTTGCATTATTGTGTAAATATATGGCCATATTTGAGCCTAATTGCTCTTCTGTTTCCATTTTTACATATTAGTCTTCAAAAAAAGAAAAAATCACAACAAATATTGTCAGTTTTTTCTATGTTGGCTGCATGTATGGTTGGCATGGACATTTCGCCCGTTAGTGGACATAAAATGACATCTTAATACTGAGTCAGAAATGTATTTAATAAATGAATCCTTAATTTAACCATCCCACTGAATTTAAATAGAGTGGACCCTAGAGCTCAGAATCAGAAGTAAAGCTGACATTTTCATTTTAATAATTATGTCAATTACATCTTATATACTAATTGCTAAATTAGACCAGGGTGAGACAGAGGAGAGACGAACAGGAGAGAACGCCACTTTTAATCACGTCATGGTTTGCGCCGTGTTGTTGTTGTTGTTGTTAGCGGTGGAGAAAAGCTAATGCGCTAACTACAGCCACAACTTGTCGCAGTTAAAGGGCCAGAACCCCATTCTTCGTTATTGGGCAAATAAATTCATTAGAAAATATTGATCATTGTTAACTTTGACAAATAGGCCTACATGAGTTTAATAACTGCAGTGGGACAGTAATTGGATCTTAAAAAAATGTGTATAATTCAGAATCGTTTTTGAATCAAATCAGGACCCCAAAAATCGGACAGGACTAGAAGGACCAAACCAAGCACACATCTGGACTAAACTGTGCTCAGACCAGGACCTGACGAGGACAAGTGTCAACACACTCGACCAAATCGACCAAATTTTGTATTAGCTGACCAATTATTTATTTATTTATTTATTTAAGGAAAGGAAAAAGGGGGAACAATGCATATTAATGAACATTTACACAAACGTAAATATGCCAGATTATAGCCCAAGGCTAATTTCCATCTGCAGACCCCCTGGCAGGTTAACAGAAAGATAAGAACATACAGTACACTTCAGTTAATCAGTGACAGCAAAACAAGGTTTAGTCATGTTAGTACAACCACAAACATTCAACAGAACAAGTCGAAGAGTCACAGACAACAATTAAGACACATCTGTATTGCACAAGCCCTTCTACTGCGGAGTCCTATTACACACACCCTTAATTGCACTGATCCCTATTGCACACATCCCTACATTGCACTGATCCATATTGCACTAATCCCTATTGCACACACCCTTATATTGCACTGATCCCTATTGCAAATTATTTCATTATTTTTGTGAGTGAGTTATCTGGGGTTTATGGAAGCGACTGGGTGCCTTTTTATTCATGAAGATGCTGTTTACTTGTTGAGCTGGGCGATATTTTATTATTTAACATTTTTTGGGAGTATTCTGATAACAATATTCAGTCAATCCAACACAGTAAATCTGTTAAAACTTGTCTTTAAACATTATCATTTAGGTTTATTAATAAAAACTGACATTTAATCGTGATCTCATCCATGTAACAATCTGCTGTTGTTGTGATATTGTCAGATCGTGATTCAGTATTTTCTGTGTGAAAAATTGAATCAGCCAATCAAAGTCAAGTAAGAACTCTCAGAACAAGCAGACAACTTTATTTACCATTTAAACCAGGGGTGTCCAAACTTTTTCCATCGAGGGCCACATATTGAAATATAGACCAAGCGGAGGGCCACAAATCAATCGTGAAACGTTCAAAAAAGCTGCATTTATCTGATGTTTTAAGCACCACCACATCTACATTCAGTCTCAGTGCCTTAATATCAGGTCTGTATTGAACCAAAATGTTAGTTATTTAGGTTGGAATTGTAGAAAATCTGAAATGTGCTGTAAATAGTACTTATCAGGACAATGTGGGCCAGTTCACCAGGAAGTCTAAGGGCCAAGAAAAATTGGTCTGAGGGCCGCATTTGGCCCCCGGGCCTGAGTTTGGACATGCCTGATTTAAAGGCAATACAAGTTTACATGAATCATGATAAAAATCGAAATTGGGATCCGGAAGAAAATTGTGAATTTATTTTTTATTGACATCAGAAAAGTGCAGAAGTATCACCATATGCCCTTGTTTGAAAGTTTAAACATTACTTTTTGTCATTTTAAACATTTTTAATCAGCTTTTTGTAGTTCTTTTTACTGTAAACAATAGAGTCGATGTTCAAAATTTGCAAATCTAAAACAACATTCACTGTATTATCTAAATCTTGACGCATTGCCCACCTGTTTTTACCAGACACAACACACAAGTTCCACATTAGCTGCGTCCATTGTGCACATCTTGTCTGTTTGTGGGTCAAAGTCCTGCTCTTGCCGTTTGTACTCTGGGTGTGTCGGCTGCAGGACAGAGCTGTGTTTTCAGGCTTCGCTCATTTGTGTTCACTTTGAATATTTCCTGTGTCGACGTCGCTCCCGGTTTGGTTTAAAGCCTGTTCCTCTCTCTGCGCCACTCGGGGCATTTCACAACACTGGATTATACGCCTCAATCTAATTTAGAGCTGACCCCACGTGCGCTCCGGGCCCCCAATGTGCAAATCTGGAAAGGAATTAAAGTGAAATTAGGGCTGCAACTAACAGTTATTTTGGTTAACGATTAGTCTAGCGATTATTCTTTCTATTTTTTTAATCAAATAAAGCTGAAATGACACCTTTTAATGATGTCCTGGTGGAGAATATTTAAAGATGAACAAGTATTTTAATCAAAAACACACAATTTACATAATTTTTGCATGATTCCCGCTCTTTCAAAGTAATTAAACCTCTTCTTTCAGCTCATAGAATGTTTTGGAGTCAGGGTGTAGACAAGTTAACGACTATTCGATTAATTGATTAGTTGACAAGCATTACTATAATCGATTAGTTGCAGGGAATTTAACAAGTAATAATAAACCGGTACATGCCATTAAGAGTCTATATTCAGTGTCATTGTTGGAGACTCAGTTGGAGACTTATATTTTGTCATAATTGTTCAACTTTACACACAACCATTCATAGGCTTTAATTCTGTAATGAATGGGGGTGAGTTAATGTACGTTCTTCCTTTACTCACTCCTTTTCGAGAAACGTGCTTTCCTGTCGTTTAGAACAGTGGTTCCCAACCTTTTTTGTCTCGAGTAGCTTTGTCTCACACTCAGAGTACCCCTTAACTTTGGGCAAATAAATGGGTTTACTAGTTGAATATAATCAATTATTACTATTATGTTTTTTGTTTATATTGTGTTTATGGTCCAAGACACTCCAAAAAGATGCTAAATTTACAGCTAATTACACTTTTTTTATTTAGATAAAAGTACATTTCATCTGCATTTAAAACCTGAAACCATTCCAAGTACCCCCTGGTCATTCCTCACGTACCCCTTGGGGCCCCTGTACCCCTGGTTGGGAAACACTGGGTTAGAATATGGGAGTGTAAATGGAGTTAATAAATGAATAAATCCAATCCAATCAAATGGTAGTATGTGCAAATATTTAAAATGTAATAACAGTTGTGTAGGGAGTTTAAGCATTTACCATTTATCTTCAAGTTTTTGCACTTTTCATTTCATTCACACTTTACACAGTGTCTTTAATACCAGAAGAATTGGTGTCCATCACATCACATTCTATAACTTCTACTTGACAAAAAATGAATTCAGATAAAAGCATGTTATGTTTAGGGCTGTGGTCGACTAAAGAAATGTACTATTGACCGATTAGTCGACAAAAAAGGGGGAAAAGCTCAAAACTATGAAGTAATTTGAGACAAAATGCGTTAATAATATTTCAGCTGCACAGGAGTTCATTCTAAACCACTATTTATACAGAAAAGTACAAGGAAACAGTGTATTTATAGGTTAAATAAGTCAGAACAAACTCATGATTAGCTTGTCAGCATATTTTCTCATTTCAGTATAAGTCGCATATGAATCGTTATGATCTAAATAAAATAAATAGTCTTAGACAACACTGACCGATTAACTGACTATGCAGCTGAGGAATTACAGCCCTCGTTACATTCATTAATTTTTCATTCATTCATTTTCTACCGCTTATTCCCGTTAGGGGTCGCGGGTGACTGGAGCCTATCCCAGTGACTTTGGGCCTTAGGCGGGGTACACCCTGGACAGTGGCCAACACGTCACAGGGCTGACACAGAGAGACAGAGACAAGGACAGACAACCATTCACTCTCACATTCATTCACTAGGGACAATTTAGAGTTCTCAATTAACCTACACAGTCATGTCTTTGGACGGTGGGAGGAGCCAGAGAACCTGGAGAGAACCCACGGTACCACGGGGAGGACATGCAGACTCCACCCAGAGAGATCGTGTGATGTTGGGGTGGTTCAGGATTCGAAACCACGATCTCCTTATTGAGAGGCAGAAGCTCTAGCCGCTCCTGCCACCGTGCACCCCCCCCCCCCCCTCGTTACATCTGATGTTTTTATTGCTTTGTTGAAATAAGGAAGTACAATCAAATACAAAAAGATTTCATGTCGCCAAATATAAAAAAGAGAGCCAGTGTTTCTGAGGAGAGTTGTCTTTGAGTCGGCGTCAGGAAAGTTGTAAAGCTGGTTTTCCGCACAGAGACAGCAGGGGGCGATAGTGAGGGCTTCAAACACCCTAAAAGTACATTTACAGCCTCCACACGGACTTACAAAGACGATTAAAAAGGTAAAATGTGACTTAGTTGTACTTTAAAGTAAAGGTTCCAAAGCGTCTAAATAGTAAATGCATGTTATTGCCAAAATGACACAGATTAAAAGTGTCTCACTCCTTGTCAGACGCCTCCAGACTTCACATTGTGAAACACACAAGAATGTTACGTTGAGTTTCTATATTTACACAACTCCCTCGGCTGCTGAAGACCACACATGACAATTACATGACGAGGACATTTCCAAACACGGCCAAACTAATCCCTAAATTCTCCTCATACATGTTTTCTGGAGTCTGAAATGTTACCTCAAAACTGTGTAATATTTACTTAATACTTCAGTCTGAACCACAGAAAGCTGTCGCAATGTCCCAATTAACAAGATCTGATTGTATCATTGTAGGTTTTGGACCCAGGAAATCTAATCCAATAATCCAATATTGAACAAATAATTTAAATGACTAGACACTGTATACCAACAGATGAAATGCTGATTATGTACATTACTTTTTGGAGGTGAATCTGAGTTCTTTTCTTTGTGCTGGAAGACTTTAAATTACTGTTTTTCTGTAATGCAAACATATTTCAGCTGTCGACAGGTGAATAAATAATTTGTATTTTTAGATACAAACTAACTTCTAAACTGTTTAATTCTGATATATTTTTTTTTTTTAATATTGTATTTTATATTGTTAATTTAGAATAGTATTTTTTTTTAAATAATTCTGCTTTCTGTGTTTTCTATATTATCGTTTATCCTCTGCAATATATCGCACTTTAAAATGTAATATTGTGGCAGTTTTTCTCAGATCATGGATCGTCTGAAATTTCTTTATATAATGAATACATTGACAATCAACCACAGTTTTCTTGTATCTGATCAACCTCATTATAACAAAGAACTTTGCTGTCCATAATCTGAGTCAGTTAATTGTGTGATGAGTTTAATGTGACTCCACACGGAGCTGCAGACTGTATCTTGAGCTGATGGAGCTCGTGAAGCAGTGACTCCCAGAGGAAGCTCCTGCTGAAGCTGCAGCTGAGGCAGTGGACCCAGTGCTCAGTGAGTCATGCTGCTGTTTACTGAGACCAGGGGAAAGTGTGTAACAGGAGCAGAATAAAAGGACACATATCATGCACTGTTTACTTTGAAGTGATTTTAATCATGTCATTTACCCACTCACAGAGTGATTTATGCATGTTTAGTGATCATTATTCTCTTTGAATCAGCAGCGTCATGCAGCCATGAGCTGCAGCTGTCCATTCAGTGATCTGTGCCGCTCCCGTCACACACGACACACACAACACACACGACACACACGACACACACAACACAGTGCGTAGTCTTTAGTTCTTTATCGTTTCAAGTGTCCAGAGCGAGGTTGAGACGCACACAGGGAGCAGAACTGAACAAAGCACACTCTACACAAGCACAGCATCAGGTGCACAGCACGGACTGAGAATGATTGTTCTACAAGTTCATTTTAAAAGGTTCAAAATAAAAAATAATGATCATCAACATACTTACTCTATAGCTACTCTACCTGCTCTCAAATGTTTGGACACACCTCATTCAGGTTTGTTTACTTTACGTTTACTACTTCTACACTGAAGTAAACTGAAGATCAATTATATGAAGCAATATTAAAAAAAATATCTTAAATAGCTCTTAATGTTTTTTATATATTCAGATTCCCTAAAGTAGACGCTTTTTGCCTTTTTGCTTTTTTCCCTTCTCTAAACGAGCTTCATGAAGTCTCCTGAAATGGTTGGACTCAGCAGTGAAATGTCAAGAGCGCTCGAAGCAGTGATGAGAGCAGAGTGTCTAGTTGAAGAATGTAAAATATGAAACATGCTTCAGTCATTTCACATTTTTGTCAGAAAGGCAGAGGTGCTACTTGGATGTGTGCAGATGGTGCAAATTGTCCTTTTGGTGCTCCTCAGTGCTACCCAGGGCCCCTGAGGCATTTTTGTTGCTTATAGTTGTGTTTTTTGTCAATTTTAGTCACTTTTGTGTTCATTTTAATCCTATTTTTGTTACTTAGTTGTGTAGTTTTTGTTGCTCTTACATGTGTTTGACTTGCTTTTGGTCCTGTTTTTGTCCTGCTTTTGTTGCTTTGTACTTTTGGTCAAATTTTTATTGCTTGTAGTGGCATCTTATAGTCGCTTTTTTTGTCAAATTTAGTCCAGTTTTTTGTCACTTTAGATGTGTTTGAGTCCATTTCTGTTGCTTTTAGTCACGTTGTTGTCGATTGTTTCAGAACATGTTTTAACAAATCTAAATGACAGGATTAGCCTTTTTGATGCAGAATTAAACAGGACGTTTATTTGTTTGTGGAGGAAATCATTGCACTTCAAAAACTGCAGTCTTTACGATTTGCTAATTGAGTCCATTCCAATGCGATTTCGATTTGATTTCGATAAATTGTGCAGCCCTAATGTCTTAATTGCGTTAGAAGTGTTTATTCACCTTTAATTATATTATTATTCTGTTAACCTAAATCATGCACAAGAGAGAATCCTCCAGCTAAAGTCCTCGCTCGCTGCAGCTGCTCTCGGCTCCCGACAGGTTTAACCCCAGCGGCTCTGAAGGATGACTCAAACGCAGACGCAACGAATCTCCCTCTCAGGGGATTAATAAGTGTACTTTAACCTTACCCTTATTCCGCCTCGCCCACTTTTACTTCTGACCGCACTTGTGTTCACATTTCCTGTTTAGCGGGAGAGCCACTCATTTCAATTGAGATGTAAAATATTATACAAAGTGGGTTGATTTGTGTAAAATATCCATGTGCGCCAACAAGTGAACAATGCGTCTTTCTCTTTATGTCGGGAAACAGCTTTTTGTCTATTTATAACTTATTTATGGTTGATATCAGCAGACTTATGCAAAATCACAGACAATAACGCAGCTTCCTGAAGTATAAGATAAATAAATAAAGTAAAAAGTGTGAATGATGCAGGTGCTTGTCTGAATCTGTTTTGTGAAGTTATAATTACAGTCTTTTCACGCTCACATTCTGTCAATGATTGTTGTGGTGAACTGCTGACAAACGCTGTTTACTTCATGTAAACCAGCTCCACCAAAATATGTGGAGCTGACTTCAGCGATCTGAGTTTACGGCTGCAAAACCATGAAGTACTTCTACTGCTGTCACTACAGTACTACTGTCACTACTACTGTCACTACTACTGTCACTTCTACTGTCACTACTACTACCACTACCACTTCTGCTACTACTAATACTATACGTACACATTGAGTAGTTTCTGATTGTGTTGCTTATGCTACTTCTGATACTACTACAATTACTACAACCTCTACTATCTCCTCTACTACTACTACAAGTACTACTGCTTCTAAAACTCTACTGCTACAAAAACTACAACAACTATAACTACTACTACCTCGAAAACTACAAATACTACTACTAGAACTAGAACTATTTTGAAAACTTCTACTTCGAAAACTACAACAACTACTACTACAAATACTACCACTACCACCACTACAACTACTTCTAAAACTATAACTACTACTACTACAACTACTACCATAACTATTTGCAAACACTTTACTAGTACTCAAACCCTACTACTACAAAAATTACTACAACTATAATTATTACTACTACTACTACTTCTAAAAATGCAAGTACTACTACTTCTAAAACTACCAGGACTACTACCACAACTAGAACCATTTCAAAAACTACCACTACTACTACTACAACTACTACTACTACTGCTAAAACTCTACAACTACAAAAACAACTACAACTATAACTACTTCTAAAACTACCACTACTACTACTACTACTACATCTACAACTACTATTCCTTCTAAAACTACTGCTACTTCTAAAACTACTACAATACAACTACCACTACTACTACTACTACTGCTAAAACTCTACAACTACAAAAACAACTACAACTATAACTACTTCTAAAACTACTACTACTACTACTACATCTACAACTACTATTCCTTCTAAAACTACCGCTACTTCTAAAACTACTACAACTACAATACAACTACAACTACTACTACTACTACATCTACAACTACTATTCCTTCTAAAACTACTGCTACTTCTAAAACTACTACAACTACAATACAACTACTACTACTACTACGTTGTCTTCTAAAACTACAAGTACTACTACAACTAGAACCATTGCGAAAACTACCACTACTACTACTACAACTACTACTACTTTTAAAACTACCGCTACTTCTAAAACTACTACAACTACTACTACTACTACTACGTTGTCTTCTAAAACTACAAGTACTCCTAAAACTGCTACAACTACAATACAACTACAACTACTACTACTACTACGTTGTCTTCTAAAACTACAAGTACTCCTAAAACTGCTACAACCACTACTATTGCTACTTCTGCTTCTGCTAAAACTGCTGCTTGTACCATTGTTAGAATGAAAAGAGTCCGATTCAATGAGGATTAATCCAGAAAATGCGGTCATGTTTCAGCTTCCGTTGTAAATCTCTGTATTGTGTTTGTGAGCCGTGACCAGGTGAAGAGCAGACAGAACAAACACGGGTTTAATCACCGGAGAAACACCAGACGTTATCATTTGTGGACACTTTTATTCTTCTGTAAAGCTAAAGGACAGAAGTCAAGGTGCTTTTGTTGACTTTATAGTGTAAAGGATAGACGATGAATACATTTTGAAGCGGTTTATTTTTCTAAATGAATGGATTGAAAGTCAGATATTAAAAGGAAAATAAACATAATGGTTATGCTTCTTAATGAACTCCGTCTGGAGTCTATTTTACAGACAGATAAAAAGATCAATTCTGTGTTTTTATTGTAACATTTGGATCCTGCTCTGTCCTGGAAATGAAACGTTACTGGCAATAAAATGTAAATGTTTTGTAAGGGGTTTGTTTGATTTCTGAATATTTATTTGTTATTTAATTATGCCTAAATATATACTTTGAAAAACACAAGGTTTATCCCTTTAAAGGCCCAACACATAACATTTCAAAGGACAAATATTGTGCAAAATTGACTTTTTTTAACTTTAAACCATGTTCCAACATTGTTCCGTCGTCAAAAACATACTTGGAGTTGCGTTTAGTTTCACTCGCGCTTGTTTGACGAATCCTGGTTAGAAAACCCTCTCCCTCCGACCGTCAAAACACTCCGTTTTGAGTTCCTTCGATGTGTGACGTCACTTATCTGAGAATCTTCTGCCGTCTCAAGTCCTTAAATCAGGGGTGTCCAAACTTTTTCCATCGAGGGCCACATATTGAAATATAGACCAAGCGGAGGGCCACAAATCAATCGTGAAACATTCAAAAAAACTGCGTTTATCTGATGTTTTAAGTGTCACCACATCTACATTCAGTCTCATTGCCTTGATATCAGGTCTGTATTGCACCAAAATGTTACTTATTTAGGTTAGAATTGTAGAAAATCTGAAATGTGCTGTAAATAGTACTTATCAGGACAATGTGGGCCAGTTCACCAGGAAGCCTAAGGGCCAAGAAAAATTAGTCTGAGGGCCGCATTTGGCCCCCGGGCCTGAGTTTGGACATGCCTGCCTTAAATCATCGTCACACTCGCTTTGAGCAATTCTGCCTCTAAACACGATCATTACAACTGCGTCACAGCTCAGGACCGCTTCATTACAAAACATTATACACAAATACAAATGTGTGTAATTGCCTCTGCAGCCAGTAGATGGAGCCACAGCTAAGTTACTCTGGCGTCTCTCAAGGCTGTGATAATGGAGTTCTATTGTTCTTTGTAAAAACATTTTATTTTTAGTACTAAAACATGAAATGTCAAAGTAAAGATACTCAAGAGCAGGTATAAAGGCCAATGACAAAACAGTAACGCTTTAGATTAAAGTTCCTTAGTTAACTATTTATAAGATGTTAATAAGCACTAGTTGTTTGTTTATGCACTTATAACGCCTTATACATGTTTATAATCCATCAGCCAAAACATGTTTGAGTTAATAAACCACATGTACAGAGCATTAATGAGCTGCATATTACATTATTTTCAATTGTCACGCTAATAAATGCTTGTAAATGACTAATAAGTGCTCATAAACACACAACACATAACAAGCGCTTATTGATGCATTATAAAGTCTACTAAGGAACCTTAATCTAAAGCGTTACCAACAAAACAAATAATAATAATGATGAAAAACTTGCGTCCTTTCTGCGTCACACTTCTCCATAAACCTGACACTTTCCTCGCCTGGAGGAGCTTCCACCTGCTGCTTCTTCTTCCTGGAAAAGTGGTTCCTTTGGCTGTAATAATCCACCGAAAATCCCTGTGGAAAATGAGACTCAAGAGGCTAAACTGGATAAATAAAGGCTTATTAATTCATTAAACTCATCTATCTCCATGGAGAATGTCGTTTTTTTTCAAAGTGGATACCAATATTTTGGAACCCAGAGCTGCTGGTGGCCAATGAGCAGTGTTTGGATGATTTTCATAATTTGCCTCAAAAGCATTTGATTTAAAATGACTACAAACTCGGGGTGCACGGTGCCAGAGCGGCTAGAGCTTCTGCCTCTCAGTAAGGAGATCGTGGGTTCGGATCCCGGACCAGACCAACATCACACGCTCTCTCTGGGTGGAGTCTGCATGTCCTCCCCGTGTTACCGTGGGTTCTCTCCGGGTTCTCCGGCTCCTCCCACCGTCCAAACACATGACTGTACAGGTTAATTGACAACTCTAAATTGTCCCAAGTGAATGAATGTGAGAGTGAATGGTTGTCTGTCCATGTCCTTGTCCTCTGTGTTTGCTGCGACAAGTTGGCCACTGTCCAGGGTGTACCCCGCCTAAGGCCCAAAGTCACTGGGATAGGCTCCAGTCACCCGCGACCCCTAACGGGAATAAGCGGTAGAAAATGAATGAATGAATGACTACAAACTCAGTTACTGTCTCTTGTGCCAATAAACCGAGAAGGGTCCGTCTGTGGCTAGGGCGTTCCTGATTTGAATCGAAAGTGTTCCTGTGAGCTTTGCATCAACCAATCAGAGGGAAGCTAACCCTAACCCTAACATTTAAAAAGTTCAGTAAACCTGAAGTGTGCTAAATGTACCTTAAACCTTATTTTGGAATATTTAGAACAAGAGTCGTTCTTGCTTCCGATGGGGTGTTCCCATTTTGAACCAGAATGCCCCTTTTGGCTGCAGATTAAACCAATAAATACTGTACCAACCAAACCAAACTAAATATGTAACAACCATTTGTAACATCTGTAAAGGTACAGATAAAGAGGCAAACTCAAATAAAAGTATCGCATAAAACATTGACTTCAGTAAAAGTATGGAAGTACCAGTTGTATTTCAGATTGAGAGCTATTAAAGAGTCAAATGCAGTGATCTTTATAAATGATTGTGCTGCTTTTTGGCCAAAGCTGTTAACAACACAGAACGTCTATCAATTAGCAAGTTATTGTTAAACACAGAAACCATAGGGTATACATTCTAGCAATAATGAACGAAAAAAACAACAATAAAAGACGAATTTGCTGGAAGGAATAAGTCTTAGGGGCCCACCGAGAAGTCTGTGCCCAGATTTTGTTGCTGCGGCCCTGGCTCGAGGAGGTGACGTCTTGCCTCGTGTGCGTCAGTTTGATCGGAGCAGCATGAAGTGGGTTTGGGCGAGAGGAGACGGCACCGAGGCGTCTTGGAAACAGAAAAATCACGGCGCGAGCGAGTAGGTGTTCACGGCTGTTTCTCCCACGCACCGTTTGAGTTCTTTCAGTCTCAACCTCGGACGAATACACAGTCGAACCTGCGTCGTGTCATATTTATTACAGAAGAGACTGGACCAGGGCTGTTCAGCTTTATCTAATCCAGGGTCAGAGTGTTTGGATGGTTTTGTCTTGAGGAAACGCAACGCTTTTGAGATTAAAACATGTAATATGAGAGGGTTTAACGACATCTGCAGGACTGAACCAGGACTAAACCAGAAATAAACCAGGTCTAAACCAAGACTAAACCAGGATTCAGATCTAAACCACAAATGAACCAGAAATAATCCAGGTCTAAACCACAAATAAGCCAAAAATAAACCAGGTCTAAACCAAGACTAAACCAGGATTCAGTAAAGCAGGTCTAAACCAGGTCTAAACCACAAATAAGACAAAAATAATCCAGGTCTAAACCAGGTCTAAACCAGGTCTAAACCAGGTCTAAACCAGGTCTAAACCAGGACTAAACCAGGTCTAAACCAGGACTAAACCAGAACTAAACCAGGTCTAAACCAAGACTAATTCAGTAAACCAGGTCTAAACCACAAACAAACCAGGTCTAAACCAGGTCTAAACCAGGTCTAAACCAGGTCTAAACCAGGACTAAACCAGGTCTAAACCAGTTCTAAACCAGAATTAAACCAGGATTAAACCATTTCTAAACCAGTTCTAAACCAGAATTAAACCAGGATTAAACCATTTCTAAACCAGTTCTAAACCAGCATTAAACCAGGATTAAACCAGATCTAAACCAGAAATAAGACAATAACAAGAGGTAAAATATTTTCTATATTTTTGAAGATGGTTGAGGGCCGGATCATGTCTCTTGATTTGGCCCCCAGGGCTTTAAATTGAATAGCCTGGCCCAGACAATCAGTTCAGTATAATCAATCTTTAACTCTAGTCTCTAACTTTAGACTTTAAGTCAAAAGCTTCAGAATCTTCCAATATTCTTCCAGTATTATGATTGTGATTAGATTTGTGATTTAATGTTGTATAATGTGATTCTATTTAAAGTTCACATTTTAAACACCACCAGGAGAACTGACAAAAATACTGAAATATAAACTGACAAATGAATAAAAGAATCATGTGTTTCAGAAAGTTTTTATTTCTTCTTCTCACACTTTTAGCCATGTTTTTATCACTTTTAGACATGTTTTTCTCACTTTAACTCGCATTTTTGTTACTATTATCACAATTTTGTCACTTGTTTTCGTGTTTCGGTTACTTTTACTCATGTTTTTGTCTCTTTTAGTCGCGTTTCGGTCACTTTTAGTGGTCACTTTTTCGTGTTTTTGTCACTTGTTTAAAACTAGTACTGAAACTAGATACTCATTTGAGCCAGTATCAACACAAAAAAAAAAAAAAAAACTAAATAAAATTTGATCTTTTGTGAACAGTTTTAGAATGATCTTGAGTTTAATCAGAAATAATATAAGATCACAGTGTTTAATAAAGAAAGCACTATTATTTAGTGTTGAAAATCAGTCAATTTTCTAAAACCTTTACCTAAAACATTTTTAATTATCCGTGTGGTATCAAAATCGGTATTTGGACTTAATTTCTTCATTATTGTGCCTCATATCCTCCTTGTTTGTTATCGTCTGGTCTCCCACGGCAACGGCCCTGACCTGCTCTGCTCCTGAGGCTCTTCTATCGTGAAATACAAAGACAAAAGCTTTTCTTCACACACAAAGTTCATCTGGGCAATTTAAACTATTTTCTGTCCCTAATCAAGTAAGTCGGTTTTGCGTCCTGGTTTTGGATGTGGTCGTGCGCTCACAAAAGCTGGAGGGAGGATCGAGGAGGATGTTTGTTTGGGCAAAGGGCCATAATTCTTCGATAGGAAAGGAGTGTGTTGGCAACGAATCTTCTATTGTGTAAGTCGTGGTCATAAACGGTCCACCTGAAATGTACTCCAGCTCCTCCGGCTGCTTTTGGAATTGGGAAAAGGACCCACACATGGAAATAATTTGAATATAATGTTATTAAATCTGTGACAATCTGCTATTTTTGTGAAATCGTGGCATTGTGATTCACTGTTTGTCTCTTTGATGCAGCTGTCTGTACAAACACACTTTTTCTCCTGTTGTTTAGCCTCTGAAGCCTCTGAGCAGATGCCTTTATTTACCTCTTAAAGACCAGAGCTGCACAATTAAATGAAATCGACACAAAATCACAATTTTAATGGATGCAATTAGTAAATCACAAAGGCTGCAGTTTTTGAAGTGCAATAATTTCTTCCACAAACAACAAAATGTCTTGCTTTGATTTGAATAAAATCTGCAAACACTCTAGTTTGGATTTGTTCAAACATGTTCTGAAACAAGCGACAAACATAAGACCAAAAGTGATAAAAATGTGTTCAAAAGCGACAAAGACGCATCGACAATCAACAAACGTGACTCAATGCACCAAAACGCGACTAAAAGCGTCAAAAATGCGACTTAAAGCGACAAAAATATGACTAAAAATGACAAAGATGCATTTAAATATGACAAACACAACTGAACGTGACAAAAACACGACAAAAGCGACAAAATTGTGTTTAAAATCACTAACATGCATCCATCAAAACTACAATTTTGTGTGGATTTGGTTTAATTGTGCAGCTCTGGTCTATAAGAGGTAAATAAAGTCATCTGCTCAGAGGCTTCAGAGACTAAACAACAGGAGAAAAAGTGTGTTTAAACAGACAGCTGCATTAAAGAGACAAACAGTGAATCACGATACGACGATTTCACAAAAATGGCAGATTGTCACAGGGACCAGCTCACGATTCAATGTTTCTCACCGTATCGCCCAGATCTAATCACGGTTCTTGTGTCGTTTTTCCTCTGCAGATCATGTTTTGCACGCTGAACACACATAAGATCGACATGGACAAGCTGCTGGGCGGTCAGATCGGCCTGGAGGACTTCATATTCGCTCACATTAAAGGCATCAAGAAGGAGGTGGAGGTGCACAAGTCTGAGGACGCTCTGGGTTTGACCATCACCGACAACGGAGCCGGCTACGCTTTCATAAAGGTGAGGGCGAAAAAACCTCTGATACACTAGTTTTTCAGATTGTTATGGTCTATTCTTTTCTTTAGTCGTTATTTTATCGACACAAGTGGGCAAATACAGTTACGTGACATACTGACATGCATAAGAAACAGCAAATAACAACAAAAAACAACAAAACTACTGCAGACAGACATACTTAAACAACAAAACCATCACTTGACCGCTCCCTTTCTTAAATGTATGACTTGTAACGTTCTTGCTCACTTTTTTGGTTATTATTATTTTTTTTTTCAATTGGATGTTCTTCTAAATTATGACAGTTTTACAAAATGGAAAAAAACAAAACAAAAACAACTATACTTCTTGATCCTGCATTTGTTAATGAATCTTTTCCCTAGAAGAATAATCAAATTTACCATGTTTTGATTACATTTTGCTCCAACAAATCCTAAAATTATTGACATGGAACATAAGGTGAGACAGTGCAGGCGAATAGGAACAAATCTTAAATTTAAAGATATAAATCGTAAACTTCCCCTGTAGTTTAGTCACATAAATGTAAGAAAAAAATGTATTATTAAAGTTTTTCATCATGTCATGTTTTCTTATAGAAATTAGGCATTTTGTGTCTAAAAACGGCCAAAATTACACATATTTGGGAAATTTTAATCTGAATAATGGACAGAACCAGGTTTAAATTCCTTGGTTCATTTTGTACACATTAGTTACACAAAAACTTTAGAGGGAATTTTAGATTTCTTATTTAGTTTTTAAGTAAACCTGAATTGACTGAAAATTGTCGTAAAAATCCAAATTTCGCCTTGTTTTGTTTTTTTTTGACTAAAACTTCAATAAATCAGTTTTAGAATTATACATCAAAAATCCTTCAGTACGTTTCATCAAAATCTTGTTGAAGCCCAGATTATAAAGTTTGGTGTGGGGTCTACTTTAAGTGGTGATCTTTATGTCCTGAGGGGAGAAAAATGCATTTTAAGAAACACCACCTGTGACCTGGATCTGTAAAAGTCAGATCCAGGTCACATTTGAGGCTTCATTCACACTGCAGGTTGTCATCATCGGATTTTTCTGCCCAAATGTGACCTGATTTGTATTTTTTTACACCAGTTGAACAGCCCAAATCAGAATTTTTTCAAACGTGACTCTAAATCTGATTTGAATCTGATCTCTTGCAAAGTGACTGCAGTTTGAACATGCAAGTTCTAATAATATGACTTCTGCTGAACAGGAGACACATTTTTATACAAGAAAAAACAGGAATTAAACAGATTAAACCTTCAAACCCCTGTAGACAACAGCAGTGAAGCTAGAAAGTGCAAAAAGTCAAAGTCAAAGTGTTATGAAGTGAAATATCAACTTTTGCTGATTAAAAACAAAAAGTAAAGATGGCTGTGTTGACAAATGCTTCCTCACTGTATCCTGTCTCATATAACAGCAGCACAATACTGTGTTTGTATTGTTTTTCTCCACATTGGACACTTAAGGGCTGTTTGTGTCTGATGAGTGTCAAACGTCAAGACCTGCAGTGTGAACATTTCTCTGACTTGAGCACAGCTTTGACCTCTCTGTTCACATCCAGAGCACAGTTTTGACCTCTCTGTTCACATCCAGAGCACAGTTTTGACCTCTCTGTTCACATTCAGAGCACAGTTTTTGGCCTCTCTGTTCACATTCAGAGCACAGTTTTTGGCCTCTCTGTTCACATTCAGAGCACAGTTTTTGGCCTCTCTGTTCACATTCAGAGCACAGTTTTTGGCCTCTCTGTTCACATTCAGAGCACAGTTTTGACCTCTCTGTTCACATTCAGAGCACAGTTTTGACCTCTCTGTTTAAATTCAGAGCACAGTTTTGACCTCTCTGTTCACATCCAGAGCACAATTTTGATCTCTCTGTTTACATTCAGAGCACAGTTTTGACCTCTGTTCACATTCAGAGCACAGTTTTGGCCTCTCTCTTCACCAGAGCACAGTTTTGACCTCTCTGTTCACATTCAGAGCACAGTTTTGACCTCTCTGTTCACATTCAGAGCACAGTTTTGACCTCTCTGTTTACATTCAGAGCACAGTTTTGACCTCTCTGTTCACATTCAGAGCACAGTTTTGACCTCTCTGTTCACATTCAGAGCACAGTTTTGACCTCTCTGTTCACATCCAGAGCACATTTTTGACCTCTCTGTTTACATTCAGAGCACAGTTTTGACATCTCAATTCACCAGAGAACAGTTTTTGGCCTCTCTGTTCACCAGAGCACAGTTTTGACCTCTCTGTTAACATTCAGAGCACAGTTTTGACCTCTGTTCACATTCAGATCACAGTTTTGGCCTCTCTCTTCACCAGAGCACAGTTTTGACCTCTCTGTTCACATTCAGAGCACAGTTTTGACCTCTCTGTTCACCAGAGCACAGTTTTGACCTCTCTGTTCACATTCAGAGCACAGTTTTGACCTCTCTGTTCACATTCAGAGCACAGTTTTGACCTCTCTGTTCACATTCAGAGCACA
This sequence comes from Rhinogobius similis, assembly GCA_019453435.1. Classification (NCBI taxonomy): domain Eukaryota; kingdom Metazoa; phylum Chordata; class Actinopteri; order Gobiiformes; family Gobiidae; genus Rhinogobius; species Rhinogobius similis. The sequence continues at coordinate 8,920,720 of CM033632.1, forward strand.
GTTTTGACCTCTCTGTTCACCAGAGCACAGTTTTGACCTCTCTGTTCACATCCAGAGCACAGTTTTGACCTCTCTGTTCACCAGAGCACAGTTTTGACCTCTCTGTTCACCAAAGCACAGTTTTGACCTCTCTGTTCACATCCAGAGCACAGTTTTGACCTCTCTGTTCACATTCAGAGCACAGTTTTGACCTCTCTGTTCACATTCAGAGCACAGTTTTGACCTCTCTGTTCACATTCAGAGCACAGTTTTGACCTCTCTGTTCACATTCAGAGCACAGTTTTGACCTCTCTGTTCACATCCAGAGCACAGTTTTGACCTCTCTGTTCACATCCAGCACAGTTTTGACCTCTCTGTTCACATCCAGCACAGTTTTGACCTCTCTGTTCACATCCAGCACAGTTTTGACCTCTCTGTTCACATCCAGAGCACAGTTTTTGGCCTCTCTGTTCACATTCAGAGCACAGTTTTGACCTCTCTGTTCACATTCAGAGCACAGTTTTGACCTCTCTGTTCACATTCAGAGCACAGTTTTGACCTCTCTGTTCACATTCAGAGCACAGTTTTGACCTCTCTGTTCACCAGAGAACAGTTTTTGGCCTCTCTGTTCACCAGAGCACAGTTTTGACCTCTCTGTTCACATCCAGAGCACAGTTTTGACCTCTCTGTTCACATTCAGAGCACAGTTTTGACCTCTCTGTTCACATTCAGAGCACAGTTTTGACCTCTCTGTTCACATTCAGAGCACAGTTTTGACCTCTCTGTTCACATTCAGAGCACAGTTTTTGACCTCTCTGTTCACATTCAGAGCACAGTTTTGACCTCTGTTCACATTCAGAGCACAGTTTTTGACCACACTGTTCACATTCAGAGCACTGACCTCTGTTCACATTCAGAGCACAGTTTTGACCTCTCTGTTCACATTCAGAGCACAGTTTTGACCTCTCTGTTCACATCCAGAGCACAGTTTTGACCTCTCTGTTCACCAGAGCACAGTTTTGGCCTCTCTGTTCACATTCAGAGCACAGTTTTGGCCTCTCTGTTCACCAGAGCACAGTTTTGACCTCTCTGTTCACATTCAGAGCACAGAGTTGACCTCTGTTCAAATCCAGAGCACAGTTTTTGACCTCTCTGTTCACATTCAGAGCACAGTTTTTGGCCTCTCTGTTAACATTCAGAGCACAGTTTTTGGCCAAACTGTGCACATCCAGAGCACAGTTTTGTACTCTCTGTTCACATTCAGAGCACAGTTTTGACCTCTCTGTTCACATTCAGAGCACAGTTTTGACCTTTCTGTTCACATTCAGAGCACAGTTTTGGCCTCTCTCTTCACATTCAGAGCACAGTTTTGGCCTCTCTCTTCACATTCAGAGCACAGTTTTGGCCTCTCTCTTCACATTCAGAGCACAGTTTTGACCTCTCTGTTCACTTTCAGAGCACAGTTTTGACCTCTCTGTTCACATCCAGAGCACAGTTTTTGACCTCTGTTCACATTCAGAGCACAGTTTTGACCTCTCTGTTCACATTCAGAGCACAGTTTTGACCTCTCTGTTCACATTCAGAGCACAGTTTTGGCCTCTCTCTTCACCAGAGCACAGTTTTTGACCTCTCTGTTCACATCCAAAGCACAGTTTTGACCTCTCTGTTCACCAGAGCACAGTTTTGACCTCTCTGTTCACATCCAAAGCACAGTTTTGACCTCTCTGTTCACCAGAGCACAGTTTTGACCTCTCTGTTCACATCCAGAGCACAGTTTTGACCTCTGTTCACATGTGAATTAAAAGTGAAGGCTCGTATCATGACTTCACCGTTTGACCCACTTGGACTGTGGCTCTCGTGCCTCAAGTGTAAGTGGCTGTATTCAGTCTAAGCTGCTTAATCTGTCTCAGGAGAACCACCACATTGATTTGACTCACACACGCCCCCATGTGGTACATTTGCGTCACTGCACTACAGAGTTTACGTTGCTTGATTTTTTTTTTTTTTTTTTTTCATTTTTGTAGCAGCAGTTATTTTTATTGTACACTGAGATTCTTTATATACATTATCAACTAAATAAAGATGACTGAAGGCTTCTAAATTGAGAATATTTACAAAAGTTGAGTTAGTTTGTTCTATTTTTGACATTTTGATTAAATAATACCGCTGTCTCTGTTCAAAAATATTTTTTTGGGTAACACTTTATAATAACTACACTTATTCGTGCTTTAATAAAGCATGAACAAAGACTTAATTCATAATCAACAAATTGTTTATTAAGAATGATTCAGGCTTAGTAACTATTTAACAAATATTAAACCCTAATTTCTAACCCTAACCTTTACCTTAATTAAGTGGTTACTAATCCTGAATCATGTTTAATAAATTATATATTCATTATTAATTAAGTCTTTGTTAAAGCTTTACTAAAGGCAAAATAAGATGTAGTTATTATAAAGTGGTACCTCTTTTTGTATGTGTTTTAGAGTCTGTACAGTCCAGATAACAATTACGATTATTAAAACACGACTATGATCATTTTTTATATTGGACTAGTCACAATTAATGATTCACAATTCTGAATCATACATTTGCAAAGTGAAACTGGGGTGGTCCGCCCAAGCACAGCCAATCAGAACGCGGCTTTTGGCTCTTACTTCGGGGTTGACGCAAATTAAAAGGCTTAATTATCAGCAGAAAACGCACAGTGGTCTGATTTTGTTGCAAAGTGCTGCTCTTACAAGATACTCTTTAGTGGAAAACGCAAAATATACAACTGAAAAAGTCAAGTACCCCAGCTTTAAGCACAGTACCTGGGTTTCAACCGTGTGTTTTTTGTTGTTTCTGTGGTCTGCAGCGTATAAAAGAGGGCAGCGTGGTGGACGGGGTGAAGGTGATCTGCGTGGGGGATCACATAGAGTGCATCAACGGGAAAAACATCGTCGGGACCAGGCATTACGAAGTGGCTCGAATGTTGAAGGAGCTGCCCAAAAACAAGACGTTCACGCTCAAACTGGTGGAGCCCATGAAGGCGTTCGGTGAGTACCAGCAGCGGAGTAGACGGGGGACAAAGGGGTCAATTGTTCCGGAATTGGACCCTCTTCTTATTGATTTGTATTAGAGGGGGGCCCATGTGAGGCTTCTTGTCCCGGGCCCCCAAATTTCTGTCGACGGCCCTGAGTACAAGTGTTCATTTTGTCGAATTAAAAGTTTTTTTCATCTTAATTTTCATCAATGTCATATTTTTGCTGGCTAAAACTACATAAAAAGTATGAATAAAGGCTAAAACTATGACTAACAAACATTTTGTTGACTGAAACTATGATTATAAGTAAGTTTTTATAGTTTAGTTTAGATAAAAAATACTGATGATTTTGTCAACTCATAAAAACTAAAGAAAGATTAATGAAAGGAACAGGAAAAGACCAAGTTCCCCTTTTCAATTCCAGAATTTAAACAAATGCTACGTCCAAAAACACATCTTTTATATAAGCGGTGAAACATTGCTATATTTTTGATTATAGTTTAGCTAAAAATATATTTTCTGGTCTATTATAGATTTATTCAACCAAAATAGAGTGACATTTTTGGTGACTAAAACAAAAAATAAGTAGTTGACTAAATCCTGACTGAATCTAAAAATGATTTAGTCAAAAGATGTCTAAAAATAAATATATGTGTCTTGTTAAAATCAACACTGGTGAGTAAAAATCAGGGCTTTTACAAATTAAAATGTTTATGAACTTCTTTCTTTTGTTGCATTTTTAATTAAACATTTTCTGCTTTGTTGTCTGCTCTGTGGTCTTGTTTTCTGTTCTGTGTTTTAAATTTAGTTTGAAAAGAAAAAAAAAAGGTTTATGAACGATTATTGGGAGATTTCATTCATTCATTGTCACTATTACTTTACATAAATTAAATAAAACGAGGAAACACATTGTAGTTTTCAGCTTTTTTTAAATTACGTTGTTTTTCACTCTGATTTCAATGTCAGTTTTGTCTGTTTTCAGCCAGGTGAACTAAAGTGTATTCATGTTCATAATTTTTCAAGAGTCCATAACTTTTGAATACATTTTTTTCAAAGTTAAAATCCTCATAAATCCCCTGGAGACATGTCTATACCAATCAATTCTTTATTTATCCAACGTTGCTTGTGCAAATAATGTCAGTTTTCTACCAATAGTTGTGCTGTAGGTGTTAAAAGACCAAAAAGTACAATTTATACATTTATGTTAAGTAATTCTAACATTCTTTTTCAATTATTATTTGTCAGAAATGCTGGAGCCTCGGTCTAAAGGAGCCAAACCGACCGACAGTAAAGTTGGAACAGGGCGAGCCACTTTGAGACTGAGGTCAAAAGGTCCAGCCACAGTGGAGGACGAGGTGAGACTCATGTTTATGTCTTTGACCTGTTTTACTGCCGTCAAAACCAGCATCGGGTTCAAGTCATTTACGTTCGTATCTAAAGCTTATTGTAAGTGACACTGAACAACTTCTGGTCTAAAATGCTTTGTTATGTTGCAGCTGCAGTTTGTAAAAAAAAATAGGAATAAAGACTGAACTATAGCCAGTCAATGTTTTGAAATATGATAATAATGATAGCAATAAATACGTACCAATAAAAAAGTACTATGAATGCTCGTATTGATGACAAGCTCCTGAAAATTTCTTTTTAAAATCTTTTTTTTCCTGGCGTTTTCAGACATAAAAACTTTTATCTACCTGTAACTGATTAACTCTATCAATACTGTTTGTATTTTTAAAGTAAAGACAGGTTGATTATTTTAATGTGAAGATTATTTTCGTTTGTTAGGTTCTTTTGTTTAATTTGTTTCATTTTGTTTGCCTCAACAGTAGAGTTAGCGTTAGCATTGAGACACAAACGTCACTTTACAAATACATAATGGTCCTTTAGTGAAGTGTTCACATGTTTGTAAATTGTAACTCAGACGCTTAATCCGGGGTTTTTATAATCATGACACTGTATTTAATGTATTTTTATTGAAACAGTACATTTTAGTGACATCAAATTACTAAAATAAGCACAGTTAAACCTCATTTTATATGTTTTTCAACTTGATACAATCACAAACGATAACTTCATTCAGAAGTGGGGGTCCCGGATCAATTATTTCAGAACCCCTGTGTTTTATCCAGGGTTTCCATGAGGCATTAAAAAGAATTAAAAGTTATTAAATTAAATTAATTTAGGCAAAAATAAGGCCTTAAAATGCATTAGAAAGCATTCAATTCAATCCTCACAGCATTACAGCTGAACACAGTTTTGACAAAAGATGTTTCCATCAAAACAATAAATATAAACGTAATCATAATTCCAGATGTACTGGATTTGTTGAATCTAGATATTAATAGCTTTGATCAAATCATCTAAAAAGTAAGGGTTTAAAACATACATTTCCATGGTTTAAGTTTCATGTAAATTAGCTTTTTAAATATTATAAAGTAGTTTATTTTATTCTCGACGTTCTGCTGCCAATGGAATGGTTAAAAGCCAGTAGTTTTGATATGATAAAAGAGTAAATGTCATGTTTTGATGTTGATTATGGAATAAAAAGTCATGAAAAGCGGCACTAAAAAGCATTAAATCTGAATCGCTGAAACCTGCACAAACCTGTATACAAGCGTGTGAATCTTTTGAGAGACTATTAGATCCTATTTTCATCAACATAAACCAGTAAAGGCCTAGTTTCAGTCAGATCAGCCGCTTGTCTCACACCTCGCAGCCCACCTCTGAATCACCTCCTTCACTTCACTAAATTAAGTGCCTTTATTTGTTCTTTTATTATTTAACACACACTGAGGTGCCAGAATGCCTCTTGGACACAGCCGCTTGTCTCAGATCGTCGCCAACATTTGAGCGGCTACAGTTAATGTCAGATATTCTTAGGGCTGCTAGAAACTCTGGATGATGCTTAACTGCAGCAAATGAATTTAAAAAGTGGAATTTCTGGTGCATGCACAGCTTTAGAGCAGCTTTTTATAGGACCGGCAAAACTCAGTCAATCAGAGCGCTTCTTATAGCTCATACTCCCAGATCAATGTGAGATAAAAGTATTTTGTTATTAGCTGCTGATGGCAATTTTGTCATGAAGTGAATGTTCTTACAAGAAATAATATAAGGGGAAACATATTTACTCATTAACAAGAAGAATATGGATGCCTCAGCCTTAAAGTGCATATGACAGGTTTTAACAAAGTTCTAATTTTGATTTTATTTGATGTATTAATACCTATTGTACATGAAAATTATAGTTTTACACCAATCGAGTAGTTGTCTGTGGAGAAAAATCGAAAAATCTGTTGAAAATGACAAGAAGTAAAAACAAACTGACGACATCACACTGGGAAGATTCAGACTCATTCCATCCAGAGGTTATACGTAATTTACGCAAAATAAACTTTTTGCCCTTAAAACGTTAATTCAGCAAAATAAATGTGTTCACACGTATTTTGTTTTGTCAGACTAAAGAAATCTCTGACATTAGCCGAGCTTTAGCCCAGTGTTCAAAGTCATTTCCTTGTGTGATGTCATCATTTACAACCAGGAAGTGATTTTACAGAACTAAAAAATAGCAAAATCGAGATAAAATGTATAATTTTCTTTTAGCAAAACTTTAAATATATTTATCTTACCCATATTTTGTTACATGAGTCGTTCAACCTGTCATAGGCACTTTAACTGTGACGGCAATAAATGAATCAATAATCGATTTAAAGGACACATATTCTGCTGCAGTGACTTTTTTTTATTTTTAACCATATTCTAGCTAGGGCTGTAGTCGACTAAAGAAATCATTGGTCGACTAAAGATCTGGTCTAAAGATTGGTCTATATATTTATCAGTCGATAAAGTGTGGAAAAAATATATCAAAACTTGTATCTGACCCAAACTGCTCTCAAAAGACCACAACTGCACAAAACTTCATACAAAAACAACTATTTATACAGAAAGGTGCAAGTAAACAGTGTATTTATGACAGATTTATATGCAAGTCAGACTAAACTCATGATTCACTCCAAAATCTTCAGCTCACTCATTCCATATCCACTGTTTTTTGCTGTTTTTGCCATATTATCCTTTAAATCTAAATCAAATAATTAGTCGACTAACAAAAAGACACCATCGACCAATTAATCGACTAAATGTACACAGCCCTAGTTCTAGCAATGTTCCGTCATCAAAAACACACCTGAAGTATTCAACATTCAGTTGCATTGACACTGTTTTGAGGAATGCTCATTAAAAAGTACTCTCCCTCCGAGCATCAAACACACGTCCTGCTGAACTCCTTGATCCGGGACATATTTTCAGATCATCTACGTCACTTATCTGAGAATCTTCCGCTGTTTTAAGTCCTTAAATCATCGCCAAACTCACTCATGAACATTTCTTCCGTCTAAACATGATAACCGCTTCAGAGGTAATTAAAGCCGACTTCTTTTTAGCGCTCATGTTTGACTGTTATTGGTTGAATTCTCTTAGTGGGTGAGTAAAAGTGTCAAAATTCACAAAACTAGGAACTTTCTTTGGTGACAGGTGCAACTGAAGCACTAAATCACAAAAAACTAAACTAAATTATTTGTGTATGTGTGTATAAACCTGTTGTTATTATTTTTCAGCCCTCAGAGTTTGAGGAGAAAGCTGTGAAGAAGGTGGACGACCTCCTGGAGAGCTACATGGGCATCAGAGACACAGAACTGGGTACGGTTACAAACATGAACTTTCTGAAGCTGACATTGTGCAGAATTTTTAGGTTGATACATGTTTTTTGGACTGAAAAAATGTTAAACTCCAAATATTTTAATTTTCCTAAACGTCAATGGCAAAAATAAAAGACAAAAAATGTACTTCCAGAACCACTGTGACTGCTGAGCTCTATTACTGTAGTTTTCCTGAAGTTATACAGCTCACGTAATTAAAGGTGGACTTAGTGACAAAACTACTTTATAAAAAAAACACATCTTGGGAGAGTATATTTAATGAAATGAATTAAATTAATGAAATGGCTCCTGCTTCACTCTTCAATCCGCAAACATCCACTGTCTGCCACATTTTTGCTTTTGTTGGATGATACCATTTACCACTTCGCCCTGAGTTCACGTCACATTTATCGTTTGTCTCTCGAGTGCAAACTGATGTGCGGAACCCAGCTTTTTGTGAAGATGCTCCCACAGCTTGGAACACTCTACAAACTGAACTTCATCAGTTTTTACTTGAAAAAAACAAAAAACAAACAAAGAGCAAGAATTCTCTGAACATTGTCTGAGTCACAAAAACTCTGCTCTCAGTTTATGGGATATTTTGGAGTCTGTCTATTCACCTTATTCTGCCCCGCCCACTTTTGCAGTTTTTTGCCACAGATACGCACTTTTGTTGTAAACGCACTTCCGTTTGACGAGAACTCCGTTAAAGCTAATGACGAACGAGGGAAAAGTCTCGCCGCTAAAATGTTACATAAAGTAGGTTGATTTGTGTAAAATGTTTAATGAACACGAGCAACAACAAGTCAACAACGCACCGATTTCCTGGTCAGTCTGAAAACGTCTTTTTAGTCCATGTAGAACTTATTTTCTGTTGAGCTCGTCTGCTCCGTGTAAACTACAACGGAAACAAGATGGCGGCGCGTACGGCAACTTCAGGAATAAGGTGAATAGTTCAGATTATACCATTTTTGATTACCAATTTATGTGGCAATTATTTCAATATGCATCACCAAGTCCCTATTTCCTCCAGTCAATTTTGGTTTGAAGAACTACCCAGTGTCCATTGCTCCTGTTCACACAACGACAGCGGCTGAAAGTGGGTCTAACTAACTCTAAAATTAACTTTTTGAGCTGTAAACCATGAATATAAAACCATGATGCACAAAAAAGCTCAAACAAACAATAACTTCAAAAATAAAACACAATCATACACAGTTTAGTTACTACTTACTAAATAAGAATAGTATTTTTGGAGCTACTGGGTCCAATTTATTTCTCGTGTTTAAGTCAGAAAATTAATTCAATATATTTCAAAATAAAGTTAATGTTGTAAATCTACCTGTGACAAAAAGTCTCCTGGTCTGACTGAAAAGTACCTGCCCCTGAGCTGGAGCTAAAAAAGTCCTCAGAGTGTGGTTCCAGCTCCTTGTTCATGCTGATGTGAACACATCAAATGGGAACTGAACATTCCAGGAACTGAAAAATGTTTCTACGATGGGAAAACACCCAATAACAGAATTATTTGGATTCGTTGTTTCAGTCCTGACAAACATGTTTTGTGGTTTTCTATTTAAAGGGCCTCTGACAGGTTGAACTACTCGTTTCACTAAAATGCAGTTTAGATAAATATATTTCAAATTGTGCTAAAATACTTCACAAATTTTATTCCGGTTTAGCAATTTTTTAGCTTTTTTGTTTTACTTCCTGGTTGTAAATGATGACATCACACTAGGAAATTACCATAGCAACCACACTGTACAATGGGCTAAATTCCTCCAGATCTTTTAAATTTAAAAATTTAAAATTTAAAAATAAAAAATGCACTTGAACACCTTTTTTGTTGAGTTAATGTATAAAAGGGTCAAAACAAGAAGTTTCTTTTGTGTAAATTATGCGTAACCTTTGTCTCCCCAGTGTGATGTCATCAGTTTGTTTACTTCCTGTAACTTTCTACGGATTTTTCAACTTTTCTCCACAAACAGCGACCTGATTGGTGTAAAACTTTAATTTATATTTACAACAGGTATCAATACAGCAAATATAGTAAAAATTAGAAAATCACGAAAACCTGTCATACGCACTTTAACGAAAACTAAAAGTAGACAAAAATGGGGTACCTTCGACAGATCATTTCAGATTCGTATTATTTCTAGAAAACATTCAAAATAAAAATAAATCCACATGCATTACCTGCTTAATATCTCCAACTCGATGTTATACTCTCGTCTTTTTTGTGCAGCTGCGACGATGGTGGAAGTCGGTCGCGACAAGAAGAACCCGGACGAGTTCGCCATGGCTCTGGACGAGACTCTGGGAGACTTTGCCTTTCCGGACGAGTTCGTGTTCGACGTTTGGGGCGCGATCGGAGATGCCAAAATGGGAAGGTTTTAGGTTCTAATCCTGCCACTGCACCAGAAAATAACAAAACAACACTACGTCCAATGTCAGCCTGTTTTAAAATGGACCGAATCTGACCAGAAACACTGTAAAATGACCAATAATTAGCTTTGTATGTAGCTTTGCACGTGCACGGACTGTCCAGTTTTATTATAAGCAACAGAAGATAACAATCAAACACCTGCATACTTTATAATGCTTGGAGTTTTTTTTAATGTTATATAATAGAAAGCACAATTGGTTTAATGCTGATTGTTCTGGACCTGGTAAATGGTTCCAGAGACATTAATAGAGATACTTTTATTTCTTCTATCTTCTTGTTCTTCTTACAAACACTGTCTGATAAAAGAAATGAAAGTATAACAGGGTATCTTTTGAGGAAATTGAACTTTTATCACTTATTATTATACTATTTAGAAACATTTTGTTCTAACCTCAATTAGTATATTTTTAAGTTTGAGATTTGGTCGTCTTACACTGCCGTTGAATGCTACAACATATGCTCTTTTGAAGCCTAAATATTAAATGTAATAATTTGTAAAGTGAAATTGTTTTTAGCTACATACAATACCCATTATTTTTAAACTTTAATTTATAGGTACCACAACATTTTCAAACAGCAACAATGTCATTTCCAAATTTTAGTCAGTTACCGGATTTGCGTCGTTTATGCTAGTCCATTAGCTTGACTTTAACTTTTCGGAAATCTGTCAGTTGTGGCCTTATTTCAGCAGAAAGTTTTATAACGTTTACTTTTAAATAAAGAACGTGAATATTCTAACTGATGTAAGCACTTTAACCCAAACACTTAAATAAAAAAACTTAAGTAAAGCGCACACATTTGGATCATATCGTGAATCTCGTTTTGACAATATGCAAAATTTTAATATCGTTTGTAGAAAAATTATACAAAAAGAGCAGATTAAAAATAAAAATGAGGTTGTGCTGTAAACTTTAAATAAGTGTACAAGGTGATAATTCTACACTTTTGTCTTTAATTCTTTACAAAATTTCACATTCCTCTGACAATTAAACCTCAACTAAAGCGTTTAAAGACATGTTTTAACACATTTTTGTCCGATTTACACAATATTATTTGATAGATTTGATACAGAAAAATTAATTTATGTCAATATCGCCCATCCCTTTCGTAAGTCAGTCGGCTTTGCTCAGTTAAATTGTGTGTTTTCACAAACTTTGGGCTCATATTTAACCAAAAACATACACGTTTAAAGAGTAAAAGAGAGTTTGTCTTTGTACGTGTTGTCGTTGTTGATGAGCGCGTGCAGAAGCGTCCGCACTCATCCTGATTCATTTGACGCAAATTCGGTTCCGACTCAAACTGGGGAATCACATGCTGTTCATCTGTTTAAAAGAAACACTAAATTGTTTACGTTTGCTCTCCTTAATGAAAAGATGTAGCTGCAGTTTAATTGAAGTTTGGTACCACAAATAAAATGCACTACTGTGTCACTAAACGATTATTACCGATGACATTTCGTACACGCGCTGACAACAAATTACGTTCAGTCCATCCATTTTCCAATTTGTGACAGCGCCATCTTGTGTCTTGCTTTAGAAAATGTCACATAATTGTAGGTTAGATGCAGATTAATACTTACAGACTCTAAAATACTGTAAAAACATCATGAAACTGTGTAAATGTAGATTGTTGGAGACTTTTAGGTGAGTAATATTATTGTTTTTGTGTCAAATTTAGTGCGCAAAGGTCTTGTACACTGGAAATAAATGGTACATGTTGACATTGTGTTTAAATAATCACTTTTAATAATAATAAATGACTAATGTTGAGTTGTGAAAACGTCACACGGCTTTTTATAAGCTCTTTATATCTGTATATGCTGCTGATTTTTAAACAAGGAGACGCCTGTAATTAGTGTAACTAGAAATTGTAGAAAATATTTTGTTTTCTATTTTTCTATCTGCAAACTTGTGTGTCCTCTTAAACGTCGAAAGCCTTCCATTAATCTGTAGACAGCCCTGCACTTTCAAGCTGTTTGTTAGCAATTATCAACTATATTTATCAAAGATTTAACAATAAAATATAGGTAGATGTCATTACGTCACCTCTGTGTAACTTAATTTAAATAAATACAAGCATTTATTTCACAATGGGTGAAGTTATTGGTCAAAAATGACTTTAAAAAACATTTGTTCAATAATTTTCTTTTATCTTAAAGTGCATATGACAAGTTGAAATACACATTTAACTAAAATGCAGTTAAGATAAATATATTCAAATTTCTACTAAAATCTTTACAAATTTAACCCCAGTTTAGCTGTTTTTTAGGTTTTTAATTTTACTTCCTGGTTGTAAAGTATGACATCACGCTAGGAAATTACCATAGCAACCACACTGTACATTGGCCAAAACTCATCTAAAGTCACAGATTTTGTTCATTTGACAAAGAAAAACACACGTGAACACTTTTATTTTGTTGAATCAAAGTTTAAAGGGTCAAAAAGTAGTTTATTTTGTGTAAATTATGCATGACCTTTGTCTCCCCAGTGTGATGTCATCAGTTTATTTACTTCCTGTAATTGTCAACAGATTTTTCAACATTTCTCCACAAATAGCGACTTGATTGGTGTAAAACTATAATTTGGATTTACACAAGGTATTAATACACTGAAGAAAGTCAAAATTAGAAAATCATAAAAACCCGTCATACGCACTTTAACATGAAACGTTAAAATTATCTGAGAATCTTAATCTAAACTGATGGTACAAAGCTTTGGAATGAAACTAAGCAACAAATTAATGCCTTTAACCGATCCATCCAGTCCCTTCTTATGCTTTTATTTTCAAATTAAAGTATACAAGATGCATTTTAAGTTATTGCACCGTTATCTTTTAAATTTTATCGTAATATGAGCTACAAAGTCTTAACATCTGTCAGTCCTTTCCTTTAAAAGCACTCTGTCTGTCCCTGTTCATTTAACTGTAGTTGCATTCATGTCGTCTGTGGTTTGACTATAAGGGATCATGTTTGTTTAGACAATAAAATTTGATACTCTTCTAATTGTCGTGTCATTTTTATTCATTTATAATTTGGCTCCAGATCGACAGTCAATTATTCTGACGTGACTAAAGAATCAAACCATTGTCTTTTTCTGTTGTTATAGCCGGACGGACAATACTCTTTGACACTTTTTCAACCTGGAAAGTCCCACTGAGATTCATTTTTCAGGGGAGTCCAGGACTAGATCAGGACTGTTCCAGAACTATTCCAGGACTGTTTCAGAAATATTACAGGACTATTCTAGGACTATTTCCGGTTTGATCAAGGACTATTCTAGAACTAACCCGGTTACGTTCCAGCATTATTTCTGGACTATTCTAGGGCTGATCAAGGACTATTCCAGAATTATTCCAGGATTTTTAATAGAACCGTTCCAGGTCTGGTCAAGGACTGTTCCAAAACTATTCCAGGACTTTTCCAGACTTATTCCAGGACTTTTATTAGAACCGTTCCAGGTCTGGTCTAGGACTGTTCCAGAATTATTCCAGGATTGTTATAGAACTGCTCAAGGTCTGATCAATGACAAGACAGAACTAACCCGGTTGCATTCCAGCATTATTTCTGGACTATTCTAGGGCTGATCAAGGACTATTCCAGAATTATTCCAGGATTTTTAATAGAACCGTTCCAGGTCTGGTCAAGGACTGTTCCAAAACTATTCCAGGACTTTTCCAGACTTATTCCAGGACTTTTATTAGAACCGTTCCAGGTCTGGTCTAGGACTGTTCCAGAATTATTCCAGGATTGTTATAGAACTGCTCAAGGTCTGATCAAGGACTATTCCAGAACTAACCCGGTTGCATTCCAGCATTATTTCTGGACTATTCTAGGGCTGATCAAGGACTGTTCCAAAACTATTCCAGGACTGTTATTAGAACTGTTCCAGGTCTGATCAAGGACTGTTCCAAAACTATTCCAGGAATTTTCCAGACTTATTCCAGGACTGTTATTAGAACCGTTCCAGGTCTGGTCAAGGACTTTTCCAGAATTATTCCAGGACTGTTATTAGAACCGTTCCAGGTCTGGTCTAGGACTGTTCCAGAATTATTCCAGGATTGTTATAGAACTGCTCAAGGTCTGATCAAGGACTGCTCCAGAACTATTCCAGGACTGTTCCAGGATAGTTCCAGACTATCCATGCGTTTCAGAGTGATGAGATAGGACTGTTGCCATAGCGATTTAAAAGAGAACAATCTAACCCAGGACAGTAGAGATCTGCCTTTAGTACATTTCACTGTGGATACATTTTACTTTTACTTACAGTATCCATAGTTTCTACTTCCCTACACTTTGAGCAGGTATAAAAAGTAAAAAGTACTTTTTGTTTATGAAAGTGAAATTGCTGAAGGGTTGCGTTCATAGTTTGAGTTAATGTCCCAGCATATAATATATAAATAACCAAATATATACTCACTTGTTTCTATTAAAAAGTTTTGTTTTTTTGTAAGATCACTACTTTTGACTCTTTAATAGATCTCAAAATCTATCTGAAATAACTTTACTTTTTATTTTAAGTACACATTTAAACTCAACACTTTTCCTTAAGTAGATTTTTCACGTCATACTTTTACATTTATTTGAATATGTTGTGCCCAAAGTGGTTTTTTGATTGATTCCTGCATGTTTTCACTAGAGAACTGTCTTTTCCGTCCCCCTCGGCTGAGCAGCAGACGGGGGCTCCTCACTAAGATGACGCGCTTCACAAGGATGACGTGGTGTTTAAGCCACGCCTCCAGGAAGCGCGCGGCCGCAGAATAAAAACAGCTAATGCTAATGCTAGACAGTAATAACACGATGGATACGACAGATAGAAGAGTTAGCTTGTTATTTACCAACGGCAACGTCCTGGCTGCCGAGGTCCTGGAGCACGGCAAACTCCAGGGCAGATCCAGGACGTCCGACTCAGCACGACCCACCGTCAGGCCGGCTCACATGTGTATTCCGTGTTTGTGTATCGCTGTTTACCGGAGCACACGGCGCATGCGCAACATCTCCGCTCTAGGCTTCGGCACGAGTTGGGCGGGGGAGGCTCGCGGATTGGGCGGGGGAGGCAGCCTGCTCTCTGTTCGGGGGGGTCAGATCTCAGAGTGAGCCGTTTGCTTTTGCAAGGAGGGGGCCAGTCCAAGAAATGGGTGTTTTTTGGAAACTGTTATGTTATGGATATTGCACAACGCAAAAATGTATCAACAAAGCCCTTAGAATAGACTGTGTAAAGGGCAAAATAGCAGAATATGGGACCTTTAAAGTAAAGTAAAACATTGGACAAGCCTTTTTTTATGTCATCTACAGGGCTGTAAACAGAAATATGGGGGCCTGGGGCAAGAAACCTCACATGGGCCCCCCCTGATACAAATTAATAGTAAGAGAATCCAACTGCCCTGGTCATCTGAAATGGTAATAAAGAAAAACAATGTTACTCAAGACACAAACTTTATTTTGCCCATTTGGCCGAGTATAAAATACATCAAGACAATGAACAAATGTTTTACAACGAGGCATATTTAAAGGTGTAGTTCAGTGTTTCAAGTATTTTCTCACTATAAAAATACATTTTATTTTAAATTGTATCATAATTAATAGATTTGTCATTATTGTTCACCATATCACTGAAGCTGATTTTGTCCACAGACGATGACAATAAAGTTTTTCTGATTCAAAAATACAGAAATCAACAGAGATCAAAGTTTCGACGTGACAAAGTTTACATTTAAGACTTTTTTTTTTTTTTTACCTAAAGCCAATTTATTTTGTCCTTTGCATTCGATCCATCCGTCAACGTCGGAGGAAACTATAGCAACAAGTGGAAACCCAAACAAACACGGGAAGAACATGCAAACGCCACACAACCTGGGAATCGAACCTGAGACCTTGTCGTTTTCTGCTCCTACAAATCCACTCATGTCAAATATGTCGAATAACTTCACACTGAACTATTCCTTTAAGCAACACAACACGAAAAGTCACTTCACAGCAAGAAAAAAGTAGGTTACAACTGAACTACTTAAACAGTCAGGATTAAATGAACGTTTATATCGTTTAAATAAGAGAAAATGTTAGGTATTTCACATAAAGAGACTGTAGAGGACGATGGAAGCACGTTTGGAGGTGACTTGGCGCGTACCTGATTCAACTATTTGGGATGAAAAGCGTCTATAAACACAGCGGGTAAGAAAGTCCAGCAAATGGTTGTATTCTGCATCGTACGGGATATAAAATGCATAGTGGAGACCAAAGTTAATCAATTAGACTTTTCCTGCGTCTTTAAACATGACTTGAACCTAAATCATTTGAAAACATTAAATAAGATTGGACCTGCACGGTTTTCACTCAGTTTGGCAAAATACAAAATGGCGGCCATATTTTGATTATCTTATGTATCGTTTTACATTCATATCAGACGTTGGATCATTTTAAATTCGTTTTGGACGTTGGATTGTTTTAAATTCATTTCAGGCATTGGATCATTTTAAATTCAGTTCAGACCATAGACCGTACATATCGATGGACTATGAGATTGTGACGTCATCCATAGCATTTGGCTCCAGACAAATGAAGCCCATCGTGGCTAGCAGTTATAGCGGCTAAAGTGGAGCCAGACTCCATATTTGGAAATCCGAGTGTGTATCGTGGCAACCACACGGACCAATCAGGAGCGAGGTTGCTAACGGCGAGAGGACACGGCAGCAACGTGCGGCGCTAGCTGTCAATCAAACCTGTTGCTAACACGAGCGAAACGGCCCCTGGAAAAGGAAGCACCTGATTGGTCAGTTATTGTTGCTAATAACTTGATTTATGAACAACCTAACGAAAAAAAAACACCCGATTCATGCAGAGTGTGTCAAAACAGACATTTTAGTTCCAAGATGGTGAGTTTGACCGAAACAATTAGAGAGTAAAGGGCTCCAGTGTCACAATAGAAAGTGAATGGCAGCTCGGCTTTATGGAGCCAGGACGTCTCCATGGATACTTCTTATTTGGAACACGGCGGCTAGCATGCTAACGCGGTCCAGTGATATGTACGGTCTATGGTTCAGACACTGGATCATTCTAAATTCATTTCAGACATTGGATCATTTTCAAATTACTATAGCGATTGGATCATCTTTTAAAATTTATGTCAGACGATGGGTCATTCAGTTCACGTTGGATCATTTTATAATAAATTCAGATGTTGGATCATCTCAAATTTACTACAACGATTGGATCATTTTAAATTAATTTCATACGTCGGATCATTTAAAATTCAGTTCAGACATTGGATCATTCTAAAGTCATTCCAGACGTTTGGATCGTTTTACATTAGTTTCAGTTATTGGAGATTTTAAAATTCATTTCAGACGTTGGATCATTTTGCATTCATCTCAAATATTTTTTTTTATTAATTTCAGCCTTTAGATCATTTTAAATTCATTTCAGGCATTGGATATTTTTAAATAAATTTCGACTGTTGGATCATTTTAAATTCTTTTACGAATTTGGAGAGGATTTCAGAAAATGTCCAAATATTTAGTTCAAACATAATCATGCATTTAATTAACCTTTCACATTTTTGACAGTATTTTAGGTGCATTATATATATTTTTTTCCCCACAACAGTAAATTCTATTAATATTATGTTTTTTGATAGTTTTCCTTTCCAGCAATATTTAGTTTAGTTTATGTTTTTGTTTAAGGAGGTTGTCAGAAGTTTGAACTAATTATCTTTTTGAAAGTTTAATTTACCGCCGTTTTAAACAGTACAGTTTCCACATCTAAAGTTCAGTTCATCCCATGAGGCAGACTTTCTTTTCTCAAATATGAACACCTTAAATGAACTACTTGGCTTTGTTGTGTAATTGTCCATCCTCTACAGACGCAGCGTACAGTCGTATGGCATTCAGAGAAAAACATTAATAACAGTTTCACGTGATTTTATCGTTACCAGGCGGAAAAAAACCCATGTGTAAGACTTTCAAATACTGTTGGCTTTGTTTTTGTTTTTGTTGAACGGGGCTGCACAATATAGTCAACGTTCTAGCCATATCAAAGTTTTTTCTTACTTTGCACAGACTAAAATGAAAATATGCTTTGATAGAACATAAAATATGAAAAAAAGTTCAGTTTTAGTCCCATTTTAGCAGTTTGTTCCTGGTTTTATTTCACTTTTACATGTTTTAATGTAATAAAGGCATCATTATTTGGGTTCAGCTGAAAATAAATTGAGATTAATGAAAAAATGATTGATGTATTGTCAAAAATAACATGTAATTTAAAAAAACTCATTATTTATTTTAAATTACACACATTTTTGTATTGATTGGAGCAGTAATAGTAATCATAATTCAAATTTAATTACTTCCACAGCCTGGCAAAAAGTAAATATATAGCTTCAGATAAAATGACTTGGTTTCAGAATATTATTCATCTGTGTTTGAGTCTTCTGTATTTGTGACAAAGAATATTTCAAGTCACTTTTGCTTGAAATATTAAATCTATTTGTCAGTGGGTTAAGTTTTCTTACACTTTCTGCAAATAATTCAGCTTGAAATAAGAAGTAATATAGAGACCCTTCATAATATGGAGGCAAAAATAAGCAGATTGTAATACATTTTCAATAATTCGCTCACATCAGATCTAAATACTAATGGTTTTAAGTCGTTATGTATTGGGGAAAAACAGTAACTAATTAGAATTTACAGGGTAGAAATGTCAGATAGTTTGATCTTCTGTTACAAAGAATGGACAATATACTATTTTCTATCTATAACATTGCATTTGATTTATGGTAAAGTATGGTATATGTGTAGATACAATGAAAAACTATTGCCATTTCTGTCAATATTTGTCCAGTTAAACCTAAAAATCTGGATTTTTCCTTCATCAAAAATGCTAAGAGTTTGTAATAATCTCCTGTAACATAAACAAATCATGTAAAATATAATAATAAATGTGTTTAAAGCGGCTCTGATGTCACTCACATGTGTCGGAGTGGTTTTCATTTTCCAAAATTATCACAATTTTTCATATTTTGCGACATTCTGAGGTTAAATCCCCGTTTCTCCAGTGAAATCACATCATGTTGCACTTCACTTTTGCCTCCATTCCAGAATATAATGTCTTTGTTTACAAACTTTTAAAGGATTTAAGTCTGAACCATCATAAAACAAGACAAGTTTAATGATTACGCCCATCGACAAATCTTAACTTGTCAAAACTACGCAGATTTGGAGAAAAATCCTGAACTCAAGTCAATTTTATTCACCTAGACATTGTTTTTTGCGCCGCATCAGTCCATAAACACGTTTCCTTACATTGTGCAGCCCTCGTCCACAGCAGGGTCACTGGTTTTCAGGGTTGTGTCTTAGCCCTTGCAGCCTGATGTTTAAAGGGTTTCATTCAGAGCTCGTCTCCGCTGTGGCGTTTGAAAGAGTCTCCGGTGAGCTGCTCCTGCGCCTCCCTCATGCCGGACACGACTGAAACCAACAAAATATGACGTAAGTTTGTCTGGGTCACAACAATTAATGCAGTGCTTTAGTAGTTAAAGTGCCCATGACAGGTTGGAGTAATAATTTTACTACAACACAGGTAAGATAAATATATTCAAAGTTTTGATAAAAATAATTATACATTTTATCATTTTTAGCAGTTTTTTTAGTTTTGTAATGTCACTTCCTGGTTGTAAATGATGACATCACACTAGGAAATTACTCTGTACACTGGGCTAAAATTCGGCTGATGTCAGAGATTTTTTTCGTCTGACAAATCAAAACATATGTAAACGCCTTTATTTTGTTGAATTAAAGGGCCTATGACAGGTTGGACGACTCATTTGACAAAAATACAGTTAAGATAAATATGTTTCAAATTGTGTTAAAAAACTTCACAAATTTCAGTGCAGTTTAGCAATTTTTTAGGCTTTTTGTCTTACTTCCTGGTTGTAAATGATGACATCACACTAGGAAATTACCATAGCAACCATCCTGTACAGTGGGCCAAAACTCCTCAGATGTCACAGATTTATTTATTTTACAAATAAAAATACATGTGAACACCTTTATTTTATTGGATTCATGTATAAAGGTTAAAAAAAAGTAATTTATTTTGTGTAAATTTTGCGTAACATTTGTCTCCCCAGCGTGATGTCATCAATTTTTTACTTCCTGTAATTTTGAACAGATTTTTCAACTTTTCTCCACCAACCACAACTTGATTGGTGTAAAACGGGAATTTTTTATGTACAATACGTCTTGATACACCAAATAAAATAAAAATTAGAAAATCATTAAAAGCTGTCATATGCACTTTAAAGTCTATACGACAGGTTCTCAAACTGTTTCTGACTAACGTTTAGTGGTGGGAGGGCACCTGTGGTAAATATTCATCATAGTTTTACAAATGTGAAGTTGCAGTTTGTAAAGAAATTTGAGAATTTAAAGTTTACAGGAAGTAGTGCCGAGTTTTAAAACAGAATCCCTCTGTGATGTCATCAAAAAGTGACACACTATTGAAAATACAGAGACAATTTACAGACAACGGACAGTTTAAATGGGCATTCAACATAATAAAAGGTGTTGTCGGGTTTTATTATTTGTGTTTTATGGATTTTGGCCCCCGTTTTCGAAATGGTTGCTAGGTAACAGTTGTAGAATTACCTCTAACTATGTCATATTTGCAGCAACTGTCAAACTGGGGACAAATAGGCAAAATGTTTAGTAAAATTAAGTAAAATCATGTTCACTACAATTTTGTGAACTGTGACATCTGACCTGTCATATAGACTTTAACAAGATTTATTTTGTTTTATTTAGTTTTAGTCCAAGTATAATCCATTACAGTAAACCGGTTCAAATACATTTACCTTGCTCTGCGTTGCTGTAAAAGTATTTGTAGTTTGGGTTGCCATTTCTGTTGGTGATTTCAGGGTGGACCTTTCCATGAGGATCTGGAAAAGAACAAATAAACACTTTCATTTTGATATAATGATAACAAATCTACTGTCTTCAGTCAAAAAACAATAAAGGTGGCAGATGGACTCTGGACTGCATGTGTTGGAGGAGAGGCAGCAGACAAAATGTAATTTATGTTCAAATAAATTCACATTTTTCAAGTTGGACGATGTGCGGAGAATCTTTCCTTCAGACGTATGCACTCAATACACAACTCACAATACTTTTTTAGTAGCACAACACAAAATTACATCTTATATATTTATTATGGCATGTATAAACGGACACTTTTAAAGGACAAATATTCTGCATTATTTGTTATGTTATTGGCCTTTAAACATGCTCTTGAGTAAATTTACAAAAATAAAATGTTTTTACAAAGAACAATATAACTTAATCACAGCCTTGGGAGAGGCCACAGTGACTGAGCTGTGGCTCCATCTAATTGCTGCAGAGACAATTACACACATTTGTATAAACACAATATTTTGTAATGCAGCAGAGCTACACTGTGACAGTCGGAATGTTTAAATGTCAGAAATGCTCAGTGAGTCTGGAGATGATTTATGGACTTAAAAACTGAAAAGAAGGATCTCAAAGCCACGTCACACATCGAAGAAATTCAGAACAGAGTGTTTTTGACACTTGGAGGGGGAGAGGATTTTCCAACCTGGATTCATAAAACTAGCGTGAATGAAGCTAAATGCAATTCTAGGTATGTTTTTGACGATGGAACAAAGTCAATTATGCATATTTGTCCAAAAATCTTTTGTTGTGAGGTCTTCTCATTGTTCATAGTTCTGTTTCTATTCATGCATGTAATGTGTGAGTAAAGTTAAGTAAGTAAGTAAGTATCTATCTATGCATATTATTAATCCATCTATCTGCACATTCATTTACAAAGTCAAAGGTTGAATATTACAGTGGTTCTCAAACTAGGGGCCCCAGTGGGGTTTGCGAAATGATTTCCCGGTGTCCCCAGACGATGGGGAAAAATGTATACAATAGTGTTAAACAAGGCATGACACCTTCAAATGCAGCGGTGAATGTAGATTCCTATTTGTTGGTCAATCAAAGTCATTTTTCTAGGTCTATAATAGACATAACACATTAGATATAAGGCTAATTTATCACTTAGCGTGTCGCCTATTTTTTGTGTTTGAGGGTCGCGAATGTGATCCATTTTTATTTTTGGGGTCACCACCGAAAAAGTTTGAGAACCACTGGAATATTATGCAGTGTATTTGCTTTTGGACTCCTTAATCTTGTTACTTTACAAACATAGTTTTTCTATTGTACAAAAAGTCATTTTTTTCCAGCCAAGACAAAAGGGACACCATCTGCTGATGCACTGAGGAGTGACGAAGCCATTTTAATGAGGCAACAATCCAGAGCTGCTGGTGACACTGGCTGCTGTCATGAAGGCAAGAGCTAAAACCATCAGAATAAGTCCAAATGCAGAGGTGCACTTTGTGTATCGCCACCGGACGACTTCATACAGTGGGAGCATTTTAAACTCTGAGGAAGGAGATAATCTAAATATGCTTAACTGTTAGTCAGAAGTATGTTAAGATAAACTATGTCTTAAATAAAGCTCCAAGTGCATTCATGTTAAAGTGCCTCTGACAGATCGGACAACTAATTTGACCGAAATGCAGTTAAGATAAATATATTTAAAAGTTTGCTAAAATTTACAAATGCTATCCCAGTTTAGCAATATTTTTTAGATTTTTAAATTTACTTCCTGGTTGTAAATGATGACATCACACTAGGAAATAACCACGGCAACCGCCCTATACACTGGGCCAAAACATCATCCAGCTTTACAGATTTTTTAATTTGACAAATAAAAATACATGTGAGCGCCTTTATTTTGTTGAATTATTGTTTAAAGGGTCAAAAAAGCAGTAGTATTTTGTGTAAATTATGCATAACCTTTGTCTCCCTCGTGTGATGTCATCAGTTTGTTTATTTCCTGTAACTTTCTACAGATTTTTAAATTTTTCTCCACAAACGGCAACTTGATTGGTGTAAAACTATAATTTATATTTACAACAAGTATCAACACTCCAAATAAAGTCAAAATTAGAAATTGATAAAAACCTGTCATATGCACTTTAACACTGGACCTTTAAAGTCTACATAACAGTTTCTCATGTTTTTCTAATCAGTTTGGTGGGAGGGCACCTGTGGTAAATATGTATCATAGTTTGACATCCGTGAAGTTACAGTTTGTGACGAAATTTTGAAAAATAAGTTTAAAATGGCAGGAAGTAGTGCTGAGTTCTGAAATGGAATCCCTCTGACGACATACCATTTAAAATAAACAGACCGTTAACACTCAACTGAAACATCTTTCTGACCATTTAAACAGTCACTCAACAAAATAAAGGCGCTAACAAGTATTATTATTTGTCAAATCATAACTATTGTGTAATTTATATGGATTTGGTTCTTGTTTTCAAAATGGTTGCTATGGTAACAGCTGTAGAATGACCTCTATGTCATATTTGCTGCTCATGTTCAACCAGGAAGTAACATTATAAACTTATGAAAACTGTCAAACTGGGGACAAACAGGCAAAATGTTTAGTCAAATCTTAAATATAACCATGCTCACTACATTTTAGTGAAACAGACTCTAAGTATTTATCTATTACAAGGATTCTGTTATTATACTGTGGTAGGATAAGGCTTGTAAGACCAGTATTCCCTCTTATCCTGCAGCATCACATCTGTTTATAAGTCAACAAACCATGTTCGTACCGAGGAAAAGAATGCGGGGAATGTATCCCCCGTCTGGGCTGAAGGCGTCGTCCTTTGGCTCCTCCTCGTCCTGTTCAAACACCAGACAAAGATTAGAGCGTAAAAGTCTGCGGAAGAGGCCTGGGAAAGATGTAAAGAATATGCACCTGCTGTGGAGTTTTTTGTCCAGCAATTTCACATTACAGCAAATAAATAAAATCCTGTTTGGAAGCGCTTTTATTAGAACCTCAAATATATCACTTTATCTTACTTATTTTATTTTTTAATTCAATGAGATTCGATTATTTCCTATAGGTTGTGTTCACAACTTTAATATTACAATTTCAGAGGGAGAGCATATAACTCTATGGAAGATTTATTAAAAATATATCCAAAACTTACAGTAGAGGCAATGAGACCCAATTTTGACGAGACAAAACAAGACACAAGATTTTAACATAATGTATAACAATGATAAATAGTGCTGTTTGGTTCACAAATTTTTTACATTTAATCTTTTTTTATGTACTCAAGTGTCAAGTGTTGAACGTAATTATTATTTGTTTGGAATCGGCTCCACAAACTTGTCATATTAATCTTAAGGCTTAAAGTCCTTTCAAATGACAACAATCATGTTTTTAGGATTGAATAATGGAGCCACTTTCTGGAGCATTTTTCTACAGTCAAAAGATGGCTGCCACATTTGTTACAACAGTCATGACTTTTCGAGAATAATAACTAATGCTACGCAGTTTAAAGACACTGTACCTGACTTTTACTGTTTTGAAACATGAAAAACAGAACTAGTCCATGTTTCCCATTTTTCTGCATGTAATACAGTAAATCTGTGTTTCCCCTGCACAAGTATATTGTAAAGGCATCTATTCGGGTGAAAACGAGACCACAAAATCTATTGAGAGAGCCTAATATTCTACGAGAGAAGTAGGAAGTGTGCAGTTAGCATGCTAATGTTTGTTAGCTTTGCCTGTGACGGTCCGTGACGCTCTGGGCTCAGAAACCCGTGAAAAGTGTATATAAACTTATCGCCGTGAATATTTATGATGCTGGGATGCTGCATTAGGTAAGTGAGCAATACATGTGACTGATGTAAAGACTTTAACATCAACCAATTGTGTTTTTCACGTTTCAAAACGCCCATCAACTAATGGGCCTTTAAACACCTCCTTTCGATATGAGGCACAACAGAACTTACTTACGGCCAGTGCAAGTGTGACTACGCTGTGTGTCCAAGTCCACACTGGCTTGTTGTGGCAATAAGCTTGTTCTACATTAGACATCAAGACTGCCTCCTGTATCTCTCTCAATAATCTATGGACAACTTGTGAATCCTCTACAACAGTGACATCTCTAGAGTTTTATTTCATCTCCCCAACGCTTCTACTTCACTCTAGTCTTCAGTCTAAAACCATTCACCTTATTCTGCCCCGCCCACTTTTGCTGTTTTTTTACCACAGATACGCACTTTTGTTGTAAACGCACTTCGTTTGACGAGAACTCCGTTAAAGCTAATGATGAACGAGGGAAAAGTCTCGCCGCTAAAATGTTACATAAAGTAGATTGATTTGTGTAAAATGTTTAATGAACACGAGCAACAACAAGTCAGCAATGCAATGATTTCCTGGGCGGACTGAAAACGTCTTTTTAGTCCATGTAGAACTCGTTTTCTGTTGAGCTCGTCTGCTCCACGTAAACTACAACGGAAACAAGACGGCGGCGCGTACGGCAACTTCCGGAATAAGGTGAATATCAATAAAAAGGATAATAGATCTGCTCACCTCAAGGTTGACCATTACAAAGTTGTGTGCAAGTTCAGAAATGTCCTTGGACTCTGCAAACTTGGGCTTCAGCGCTGAATTTAAGAGAAAGAAGAGTTTTGAGTTAAGTTTACGGTTTCTTGCACATTTCATTCAGTCAAATGTACACTGTACCTTTGCAGGCTCCACACCAGGTCTTGTGAATTATGACCATCACTGGCAAACCACTGCAAAAGAAGAGGCGACATTTAGTTTGTTTAGATTTTTAGCTTTAACCATTCAAGTCCTCCAAAATACGTATTACCTGTCTTGCTACTGTGGCCGATACCCAATATTTTCTGATGTCAATATGAAGATTTATTGTGAAAAAGGGATGATACAGTATTGTTTATCAGTATCAGTCCAATATTGAACTTTTTTTTTCTTATTTTTCTGCACTGCGCCAGTCTGTGTGTGGTCATGTGTCATTCCAAGTTTGTCCTCAGCGCTTTAGATTAGTCTTTTTAAACTGACTCATGAGTAAAACTACAAATATGAGGCCCATCAGCCTAAAAAATGCGGCAGAAATTGATTTATATCCCATTTTGTTATTGTTTATAGTGAATTAATAAGTTAGTTTGCAAACTTAATTTAATTTAACGATAATTTAACATACATTTGTGGCCTTATTATGGGTAAAAATTGGTAAGACATGAATCGGATATTGCATCAGCTCCAAAAATTAATATTAGACCATCCATAGGGCCAGATATCGGCTAACTTTTCAATATCGAACTCATACCGTTACAATATCGCCTATAACTAATAACCTTTTCCTAATTTAAACACGTTTTGGACACTTTAGCCAGTAATAAAATCGAATGTACAATAGGGAAGTCACAATGTCAAATGTTTACTGTGAGAGGAAACACATAACCAACTCGGCATAAGTCAGAATTATAGGGAAAAGTAAATATTTATTATAATAGTGTTGGAGTTGGACTGACCTGGCCTGTGCTTCCTTTTTGGCATCGTCAAGTGACCTCCAGTTGATGTGATCTCCAAATCCTGCAGGAAAAACACAAATTGAGAGAAAATGTAAATTATATCTTTCCTTCATAGATCCGTAAACAAGCCCGTTTCATCAAAATACAAGAGAATCCACTGAAATTCAACTCCAGGAAGTCGGTAAATGTGATCCGTTTTGTTTGTTAAGGCGTGTCCATTGCTCCAGGATTTTCTAGGTTAACTTTCACAATATTGTTTTTGGACAAAGGAGGAAAGAATGAAGCTGCAATGACCCAAAGGGATTCTGTTTGTTTGCTGCTACTAAGGTTTTTTTTTTTCAATAATCATTGCATTACATTTAGGGACAAATGGACGATGTTGCTAGAAACGAATAGTATAACAGTAGAAAAGTATAATATTAATGATAATCTAGAAATGTACAAAAACATGACGATAAATATCTGTGGTTGAGATTAAAGTGAATGGACTGTGCAGGATAATCACCTTTTACCAATAATTTGTTTTCAGATCTTGCATTTTTTAAGACCAGCAGCACATGAATTGTCTTTTCTACTTCACGCTCTGTATTTTTAGATGCTTATGTATTTTCTTTATTTTATATATTTAAGATGCTAACTTTGGATGTGAGTTCTTATTCATACTTTATTTCCTCAATCCTCAATAAATCTAATCTATTTAAAATCTTTCTATTCAAGTTTGTTTTTAATTTTCAGTCAGGTCTTTCTGCAACCTTTTTAAATATACATATCAAAGACAAATACTCAAAATCCATTCCTATAAACTAAGATATATCTCCCATCTGTAGTTATATTGTACTTGATACGCTTTTTTAAATCATTAATTGCAGCTGACCGAGGGTAGATTGTAACTTGAGAACCTTATCCAGGATGTCACTGTGCTGCTCCAGGATGCTCATAAAGCGTGCCCTCCTTTTTTGCACCACATTTCAGTTTATCATTCATAAAACACTCACCTCGTCCGTTGGCTGCTGCTTTTGCCACGTCTTGGAAAACGGACAGAGAAAGTAGCGTTTGTAAAATAGAAAATACGGCGATTTTTACTGTGGAAGTCTGCATTTTTCCTGGTCTTTAGACTGTACGATTGGAGAAAGTGGACGAAACGCTAAACATACTCGGGCTGCAGCGGGTATCGGTAAACTAGCGACCCGGAAGTCCAACCACTACGTTTCACAATAAAAGTGTAAAATTTAAATAAAATAAAAATACATTATTAAATGTCACACATTAAAATTAAATATTACACATGAAAATTAAATTAAAGGTCTGGAGTTACATTGCTACAATTGCTACAACTATACTTTTTTGCCATTTGTACAATAAATAAGTGTCTCAAAATATCACGCAAGGTTTAAAAAGTCACATTTTAACATCACTGTATAGCACTAATAATATTTAAGGGGGAAAGTAGCAACATAATAGTGTATATGTAAGTGAAATATATTTACCAAGAAGAACAGCATTTCGAAAGTTAAAAAAAGAAAGAGAATGAAGCATTAAACACATTTAAAAATAAAATAGACAAAAAAATAATTACAATTGATTGTGTAAAATGACATATTATCGCTTAGTGTTTTTCAGGTCAGAAATGATTTGGATTACTTGTAGACACTGTATTTTCATTTTTGTTTATTATAATGTTAAACCTGCTAAACTTAAAAGCTTTTTTTTATTTTCCAGAGAGTTATTATGAGTTATGTAAAACTGTACAAATCTGCCTCGTCCCATATGGTGCCATGCCTACCCCATTACTATTTTATTTTCCTTTTTTGGAGTCTTTATTTTGACGTCACATCCAGATAACCGCGTGTTGCAGGCTGTGGGGCAATTTGTCAAGTTAAACATTGCAGTTAAGCACTTAAACCGGAAACGTATCTGAACTTACCATATTTAAACTATATACATATGATTAAAATGGAGAATACCACGGATACACAGTTATAATATAGTAAGATATATTTTGTAAAATAAAATTAGATAATTTAAACATTGTCACCTTGGCATGTAATTAAAAAACAATGCTACTTTGCCTTACGCTTAGTTTTATTCTGAAACTATTTACCGGAAATAGGGATGATTGTTTAGCATTGACGCAAAGCTTTAGCTCAGCTGCTGCTTCACCTCGTTTCTGCCTCACCACTCGCACATTTCTGCCATTAAACTTCAATTTCAAGGTAACGAAACATTTATCTCGATGTCTGTTTTCTTCACCAAACAGTGTAATTGTTGTTTTCTCTTTGTGTGAACTATTTAGCTGGTATTGTTGGCTAAAATGGTTAATACGAGTCGATTATCTAGCCCTGGCATGCTACTATTAGCGATATTAGCTACACAGACATGAGGACAAATCGCTAATAAATGAAACATATCGAGATAAAAGTATGAATAACCTTATTAATCCACAACATAGCGATCTAGCAGAATGTATTGATTGTAATCAATGTGAAAGATTGTTGAATATTTTAAAATGCTATGCTACAAGGCTAAAGCTTATCTATTCTTAACCTGCTAACCTTTTTGCTATTGATTAAATGATGTCGAAAACATGACACTCGTTTGGAATAATGATACAAAAACTGTTAAAATAATATTAATAATTAATTAAAATGCGTAAATTTTTTCTCTACTCTGAGGTCGCGTATTTTTGTAAAAGTACATTTAATTTAGTTTCAGACACATTGGGTATGACTTGTAATGTATTTATATAAATTGACACTTCAAAATCATATGTCTGTTTTATTTTATTTTTAACTCTGTGGTAGATTAGCGTTTTTTGTTTTTTTTTAGTTAAAGAACACCGAGTACATTGTGAATATTTTGCTATTTTATTATTGAGTCACTTTTTTATAACATGAAATGACATGATTTGTAATTTAAAATAATAATTTAATCTGATAAATTAACACAGCATTTCTTGTTAAACTGCTTTGCCACTTTCACCTCTAACTGACCAACACATTTGTTTCTTTTTCCAGTTAATCAACATGAATGCGGAAAAACTCTCCAAACTTCAGGCTCAAGTGCGGATAGGAGGAAAGGTACAGTTATCCTTAAGATTTTGATTGCATTTTACAGGCCTTTTCTCATATTTCTGCTCTTTTGACAGCTGTTGTGTTTTCAGCTGTTGCATTTGTAAGTAGTGGGGTCCCTTTAGCATCTGTGTGTGAGCTCTGTTCCACATGACCTCAGCAGTTCTTATTTCAACACAGACCAACGCTTTCTCTGTGACGGTTCCTTTTTATGAACACTTGGTGGCGCTGTCTTACTATTTTTGGTTTTAAAATTGGCTTCTGTGGTACTTTTGTGCACTTTAAAGTGTGTTACTGTTAAAGTCGTTCATATTAAATGATACAAGGACAGTGCAAGATGTAAAATGGTGGCCATAAACAGGCAAGACAGTTTGGTAAACTCTAAAGGAACTTACACTGGGTATTTGTTTACACTGTCTAAACTCGGGTCACTTTCTAAATGAATGTTTTCTTTTTCAGGGAACAGCCCGCAGAAAGAAGAAGGTGGTTCACAAAACAGCAACAGCAGACGACAAAAAGCTCCAGGGCTCATTGAAGAAACTGGCAGTGAACAACATCGCGGGAATTGAAGAGGTGAGGGGAAAAAAAACTCTTGATTTTCAAAGGGATTGAGGTATTGCCCATCTTTACTTCCTCCTATGAGTTTACTGGTGTGATCGAACGATCAATAGGCATTGTAGAAGGTGTTGGTGCAGAAGGGCACTTCTTCCAAAGGGCAGTACACAATAGGTCGGCACAATAAATCTCAATTTGAGTTGGCACAATTTATCAAATCACAAAGGCTGCAATTGTTAAGATAATCCTCTGAAAAAGAACAAAAATATCCGGTCTTGTTATTGAAAAATCTTTTACCTCTTTGAAATGTTTATATTTTATTCCTCTCTCAAATTTTTAAGTTCCTGGAGTTTACAAATGAACACTCAGAATAAGCTTTTTAAAACATATATTGCAGTTTCCATTCCAATTACAGCTGCAATGATTAATGATTAATCGTGATTTGTTGACACAAAAAAAAACTTGATCATCTGGACTATACAGACTCTTAAACACATACAAAAGGGCCTGCATAACACAGTGACATTAATAAATCAAAATGTCAAAAAATAAATATTTAAAAGCCTTCAGTCACCACTCTTTATATGGTTTATAATTTATTTACAAGGTCTCAATGTACAATAGAAATAATCTTTTGACTAGTTGACTAATAAAAAATTGCTAGTAAATCAACTACTAAAATTCTTAGTTGCAATCGCACTACTTATCAGAAATGGTACAAGTTGATAGTTCTAGTACAGAAGCTCACCAGCAGCAAGTTTGAGACCAACTCTGTCCTTGTTTCATGTTCTGTTTTAATTTGACTCTTGTTAATTTAAGGTGAACATGATCAAAGATGACGGCACAGTGATCCACTTCAACAACCCCAAAGTGCAGGCGTCTCTGTCGGCCAACACCTTCGCCATCACGGGCCACGCCGAGACCAAGCAGCTGACGGAGATGCTCCCCGGGATCCTGAGCCAGCTCGGGGCCGACAGCCTCTCCAGCCTGCGCAAACTGGCAGAGAGTTTCCCGCGGCAAGGTCAGGACACGCACACAGGGAACCCATCTTCAACTGAGTCCATCAGTGTGGACAGAGCAAGTGTACACTGGTTATAACAGGAATTACACAGAATCTGAATCAGAAATGATGAGGGCAGTGCAATATGATGATTATGATGATGAATTAATCACTATTTTTGATTTGATTTTGTTTTGTTCTATTTAAAACAAATTTCAATATTAATTTCTGGAACATAACAAGACATCATTTAAATCATTGCTACTTAAAACAAATATAGTCTAATATTAATCCTCGTTAGTCTGAAATTTGCTTCAAACCACATGCTTTCACAAATATTTCTTAATTAAAAAGACTGATCATTGATTATTAGAAATGACTGAATCTTGATCTTTCTGGTGGGCGATAATTACATTAATTACAAAAATATGTAATATCTCAATCCTTTTTTCTGGGGATTATCTTTTTTTTTTAAGACAGTTATTGCAATTCATGAAAAACGTGCCAAAATGTACCTGTAAATTTCTTTTTTGGGGTTGAAGCAGCACATAAAACATGAACGGACTGTAAAATTAACCAATAAAGTGCAGAAACCAAACTATTTGCTTAAATTTAAAGATAACAAGACAAAGTTGCTATATTTTTATTCTTAAACTGCTTATTTTGCAGCCTCTTCACTCGGTCTTATCATTGACGATATACTCGATATTCAACATTATTCGCACATCCATCCAAAACAACTGCAATATTATGCATTTCTCGATACATCTTCCACTTTTACTTGAGCTTGATTAAAATTTGATTAATTGTGCAGCCCTTGGAATTAACTTTACATTCAAAACATCAAGGTTTCTATTACTATAGTGTGTTTCATCATGTCAGGATTTATAATATTAGCAATCAAATTTAACGGTGAATCCATAAGTGTGACTGTTAAGCAGGTCGCAATTTAATCACACTAAAGAATTGTGTATTTTCAGTTGTAAAAAATAAATCTTTTGCTTTTAGTCCAGACTCCAAAGAAGTAAACCTTAATGTAAAGTGCTGTTTACGTTACTTTATCATTAGAAAGTTTTGTTTGCAATCCTGAATAGTAAAATTGTGTGTTTTTTCTTCACAATAATCCCATAAACCTGAAAAGAATTTGATTTGGCAACATCCCTAACATTTTAAGGATGGGTCAAACTCAGAACCAACTATCTCCCACTGAAATCACAAGTTACTAGGATTTTCTAATTAAAATACTTGGCTCAACAAAAGTCACTTGGCAGACGACGACGCACACAAACATCTGAAAGTCGACCAAGATAAAGCTTCAAAAAGGCCTGTGTCAGATTGATTTTTCTGTTGAAACGTTTCTGTTACATGTATCTTGAGGCGATCTGCATTTTTCAGCTCAAAGTTGAAAAAGAATACCGTTAAGTGATGACAGCAGCACATTTTTGACATTCCAGCTCCGCTAATCTGAAAAATGGAGCACACACAACAACAAGGCTACTGTGGAGTTTAGTGTTTTCACAGTGGGTGACTTTATGGCAAAACATAAGCCCATATTTAGGTGAAAAGTGCAAACTATAATGTGGCTACGAATATTTTTTAATGTACTTTTGTGTTTTTCAGCAATGGACATGAAGGCGGTGAAGGAACAGATCATAGAAGAGGATGAGGATGATGTACCAGGTATGGAAACTTTGATAATGATTTGGTTTAAACTATAACGGGCAAATGAGCGTTTTTAAAAAAGTAAACTGATATGAACAGTTTTCAGTTAATTAAAAAAACTGCAACTGTCAGCGATTATTTCTATTAAACATTGAGACTTTTAAAATACATTTTTAACCAAATGAATGTTGAAATACAGTGGTTGGAGGCTTCTACATAGAAAACATTTACAAATAAAGTGTATTATTGAAGAGAATCTGAAATTGTTTATTCGTTTTTGACATTTTGAGTTCATAATGCTGCTGTTTTTGTTATAAAAAGCTCTTTTCGTATGTGTTGTATAGTACAGATAAGTTACAACGATGACAATTTGAGTTCAATTCTTTTGTAGTCACAGTCAATATATCGTTGCAATCCTGCTTGTGTTTTGCTGAAAAGTGATATAAAATGCGATCAAAGAAGTCGTCTTTAAAAGTTGCATACTTTAAAGAGTGAACAATCATCTTTAAATCCATTGTTTATTATTTACAGGAATACAGAGTATTCTGGATGTTTTGTTCACCCTTCTCTAAATTCAAAGCAGTGTTTTTATGGCACAGGCTCAGCCTGTGCTGTGGGTCTGACAGGAGCGGCACTTGTGTGTTAAATGCATGACATTCCTGAGATTAGTGGACAGGTCTGTGGAGGTTATCAGTCATTCAAAACACAAAACCGAGGGAATAAAAAACACGTCCACTATGACATTTTTCACAAATGCTAGACGTGCAATAAGACTCTAGAATTTCTAATTAGTTCAACATTTATTAAAACAATCTGTGTGTAGCATGTTTAGGATTGTAATGACAAAGCAAAAATGCCTCAGTTAACAACACCCACAAAAACAAATTAAATTGGAAACAAACCTGGCCACACCTGTCTGACAGCGGGAGACTGTTGGAGCACCGTGGGCCACAGTCGGACTCTAATGATGTTGTGTCTTTGGACAAGACACTTTGCCTGCCTTGCTTCAGTGTCCGCTGGTGTTAGAATGTGAGTGTGGATAGAAATGAGTGCTGTCGAACTTTAGTTGTTTAGCTGATTAATCTGTGGATTGTACCTTAGTCGACCAGAAGTTTTATTCAGTCTTTTACTTGGTTTGTTCCATATCCAAAGGATAAATTATGTGAAGTGAACAAAGTGGACTTAACTTTATCCAGTTCACATGATGGAATCTTCTTTTGCCACCTTTGTTCACAGCAGGACTGTCCTGCTAAAGAAACAAATAATGACACTTTTTCTTTTTTCCAGATCTCGTGGAGAACTTCGACGAAGCCTCTAAGAATGAAGCAAACTGATGTTTACTTCTCAAATCTCTGAATTTCGTGCTCAGTCGGACTCACACTAAAGGCATTTCCCCTTCGGGGGAAAAAAACAGCAGTCCTTAAAGGTGCAGTGCACTTTCCTCTGGACGTCACTTTGGCCAAATCGTTTTTTCATTTCTGCTGCTCTGTGGACACATCACACAAAGACTCTTTTATCATTTATTAAAGGATGGTCCAATGGACCGTAGCAGTTTTCAGAAGTTTGGACACATTTCCACAGCAAAAAAACATTTAACATCATGTACTTAATCAAAGTGTTCTGAATACCAACTTAAGATCAAGACAAAAGACTGAAATAGGACTAAACATTAAATCACGATCAAACCAGCTTTAATTCTGGTCCAAATCAAGACTCAACCACCTTGACTCAATTGAGACTGATTTTGAACATTTCGATTCAGAGGGAACAAAAAAATGTATTGAAAAGTGTTATGAAATCAATGCACCTCCTGCTAATTCACAGGAAAATGTGTCCAAACTTTTGACTAGTGTTGCCTCCTCCAATAAAGAAATAAATTATCTTCAATATAATCTATAAATACCAACTTGTTCAAATTACTGGACCATTTATTCCTGTGCTGTAAACCACTCCTGCATTTTAATATTACGAGATTATAACAACACATTAAGTGAATGAAACTTGACAAATCGTGATGATATGGGTGAAATAAAGCATTTTGGGCTACTAAGAATATTACGTTTTGTTATTTTGCTGAATGATTTAAAAGGAACAAGTCATCCACCATCTACAGTGTTGAAGTAATAGGCACCGTCTTTTTACGTCACATATTTGTACTTGATGCTTGTTTATAAATAGAATAAACACTCGTAGCTTCTGAAGCTGCACAGTGGGTCTCTTCCTTCAGTTCAAACTCAATTGTTGTGTCGTGCATCAGGGAATCTATTTACTCATTTTCAATAACATCCTTTTAAATTTTTTTGCTGGTAAATTCTACACCAAACCTGAAGGCTTTAGTGGCATTTTAGGCGTGTCACAATTACTGTCGACTTATCAATGACTGAATGATACAATATATTTTGGGGCTCAATATTTTCTTTTCAGCTGTGAGGACTTTTTTATGTAGAATTGTAGTAGAGCGAGCTTCTATTACCAATTATAGATGCTACTAACTACTTAAGTCTTACATTATGTTTTTGTGGGGGATTTTAGCTTATTCTTCCAATAAGACAGTAAATAGCTATAAGCTCATTTACCTAATTTCAGCTTGTTTTTAACTCCATCTGAATCTGACCTGTTTTTCCTAAAACGTCTGACTAAAATGAGCCTCATTTCAAACTGAAGCTGTTTCTGAATCCTTTGGAGCACAAACTATTGTCTGGACTCTTTGTGAAGCTGAACTCTAGTGTTGGCCTCTGTGTCTGATTTACTCTGATGACACTTGGAAACGAGCTCTGCTGAGAGGAATATAAGGCTTTAAAGTCCGCCTAAATTATCTTTGTTAAATATATGAAGAAGTGAAGCTGGTGTGTGTAGATTTTGCCTGATTGACACTACTTTTGGCATTTTGTTGGGTTTCTCTTTCAAAGCTGAAGCCAATTTAACAAAAATGTGTTTTAGGGACTTGTAATAAAGTTTAAAAAGTCCAGGTGGAATCCAGATAAAAGTCCTATTTATTCAATATTTGCAGAATTTTAGTGTACATTTTTAATTTGTGCTTTTGGAGTAAAATCAGACTCTTAATTCATCCCAGAATGTTTGATTTCAAACATTTCAAAGTGGGTTACAGTGGGTTAAACTGTAAATAAGTGGGTTCCAGCTTTATCTTCATTTTTATCATGTCCAGCAGTTTGAAAGTTTCCTTTTATCAGATGTGGATAAAAAGTAATAAATTGCTTTTAAAAATTGAGATTAACAACAGGGTTTACTGGGATTTTTTTTTTTTTTTGCTTCAGGGTCTGGCATAAAGTCGTTTATCTTCTTATTGTGACCGTCTTTTTGGATTGATAATTATGAATGGATTCTACTGTTAAAGTTACAAATTGTGTTGTTTTCTGGGACATTAAACCCCATGCCCAGTATTGAAAGACATTCAAGCACTATTCGTCCTGAATTGTCAGCAATAGTCACTCGTAATGTTTACATCATAGTCCCCTGATCACGTGTGGCTGGATGTGTCATCCTGCGTCCTCCAGCTGCATCCGCGCGCCGCTGTCATTCACGGACATTTACGGGA
Source organism: Rhinogobius similis (assembly GCA_019453435.1). Lineage (NCBI taxonomy): Eukaryota > Metazoa > Chordata > Actinopteri > Gobiiformes > Gobiidae > Rhinogobius > Rhinogobius similis. The sequence goes on from CM033632.1 coordinate 8,957,133, forward strand.
TTCCTGCCCCGCTACAAGGTTACGGGAGGACGTGACTGCGGTACGTACGGGTCTCGTCAGGGTCGTGTTGCCGTGACGGGACAGTGGACCCACCCCTGCTGCGCTCCTCACCGCGCGCACCGCTCCTCCGTCAGCGCGCTCTCCAAAATGTCCCTGCGGCTGGAGAGGCTGAATCACGAGAGCTGGAACAGGCGCGTAAAGATGCACGGGACAGACGGAAAGCACGGCTACAAAATAAAAGAAGAGCTCTGAAGCGTTATCTGTGCAGAAAAAAATTACATGAGCGTTCTTTTGTTTTTTTTTCTTTTTTTTTTTCTCTATGCTTTGAGGACATTATAACATATGGCAGTTTGGGAAGGATATGCTTTGAAAATATACTTCCTACAGAATACTAAATGCCTGCATTGAAAAGTATTTTATCATTTTCCGTTTCATAACACAATATAATACATATACTTACACATGGAATTGCATAAAATATTGTGTAAAAAACGGACAACTTTGTCTGTTTCACCGTTTCTTATGGATTTATTGATAACACATCTATCAGATTTCTCACATCAGATGTAACTTTCAATGATCTGATACTATAAAAATGAGATCATGTTCAGATTTCCATGAGCTCTCCTTGTTCTTTTTTGCCCTTAGGCTTTACTGGACAGGACAGCAGCCAGCTGCACACAGTGCAGTGTGTTTTGAAAGAATATATTTTGACTATATTTTTTCACATGATATCCTGTCTGATTGAGCTTTTATTTGGAATCCTTGAAGTCTAAATGACAGGTTAGACTACACATTTCACTAAAATGTTGATTGTACGATGATTCTATTTAAGATTTGACTTAACATTTTGCCTTTGTGTTTGCAGTTTGATGGTTTTTGTAAAGTTTATAATGTTACTTCATGATAGGACATGAACAGCAAATGTGACATAGGTAGAGGTTATTCCACAACTGTTACCTAGCGACCATTTTGAAAACAAAGGCCAAAAGCTGTATAAATTACACAAAAGTTATGATTTGACGGATAATAATATCTGATAGCGCTTTTATTTTGTTTAATAACGGTTTAAACAGTCATAAAAATGTGACAGTTGTCTGTAAATTGTCTGCGTATTTCCAACGGCACGTCGCTTTTTGATGACATACGTGGAGGGATTCCGATTTGGAATTCTGCACTACTTCCTGTTATTTTAAACCTTTATTTTTCAAAATGTCTATACCCAAACTGCAACATCACAAATGTAAAACTATGATAAATGTTTGGTTTGCTATTCCACCAAACCAAGTCATAATTATAAAAACATACCTGTCCTATAGACTTTAAACTCTTACCGGAAACACCCGTGCTCACTTCCGCTCGCTTTTCCATTAGCTCCGCGTTGTTTCTCTGAGCGCTAAAACCCTCGGGGGCGGATCCTGAGCGCCGCTGCCGCTGTCTGCAGCACAACTACGGCACTACAGTCTGTACTTTGCGCTGCGCTTCTGTTCATCCCCGGAGCTTCTTTCACGTCGCGAATAATTCAGAAATAACCCCCAAATGCGATTAGTTATGACGGATACGAACGCGGGCGCCTCTTGTAGGACTATGCGTAAAAGATGAGGAGTCTTTTGGTGAGTATTTAGCCCAGTTTTAACGAGGATTTCACAGGTTGTTGCTGCTCCGAACCAGCCACCGCCATTGTGAACTATTCAGCGGGCGTCGGTGGAGTTTGTAGCCGCGATTAGTGCTTCTTAACCGGCGTGAAAATGCCGTCTAGGTGGCCTAACATCACCGACAATTACACAACACGTTAACCTTATCGTTACCAGTTCACCTTAACGCAACAGCAACAGTATCGCACGTTTAAGTAGATTGCAAATTGTCTTAAAAAGCTTGGAAGTGTGGACGCTCCGTGTTGCCGAGTCGTCGCAAGAGCAAGTGTCCGTCAAAGGTTCAACTCGAGGCGGTCACTCTGCTCACGACTGCCCGCTGTAACATCAAAGCTAACCTGGACAGCCATAGCTTTACAACTGTGGTATAACTATGCCCTCTATGTCTATAAAACAATTTCTAGTCATAATTATGGGTAATAAAATGATGTTAATACAGTTTGGGGTGCGTTTTATGGCCTTAAGTGGGGTTTCGTGTGCGTTTTTATCCAGCTAGCATCAAACGGCTAATGCATGTACCCAAGTTTTGAAGCTAAACTGAACTAATTGACCCAACTCTTGACTTCTCTGTTCCACCTTTTAACCCAATTAAAGCAGAAACATCACAGGTGAAACTTTTTTTCCTCCATGTTATTTTTGGTCACTGCACCTTTGCATGGGCCGATAACATCAAATAACTAGAATAATCAGACATTCCATTAATTAGATTAGAGTTTAGTTTCAGAGTGTTTTCTGGCAACAAGAGAAATCTAATAATCAAAAACACCTGGTGGTGAGAAGTGCCAAGTCAGTGGATTTTTGCTGTAACTGTTGTATTTGGAAGAAACCGTACAATCTATTTTTAAATAACTCTTTAACATTTGATCACATTATTTTGTCCATTATTTGCATAATTTCCTTTATTCTGAATACTGTGTGTGCATGGAAGTTTTCTCTCGCAATTTGTTGGCTTTTACATGGAAACAACTCCATTATCCAATCCAAACAACTCCATTATCCAATCTTTACATACATTTTTATTATTTAATTTAATCCACTTCATATAAACATCATTA